>CAKAJE020000826.1:0-46831 GCA_916610135.2 Macropis europaea
ATCGTATCTCTGTTCGCCCTACCCTAGAAGTTTAATAGTGCATTTTACTCGTCATTTCATGCGCTTTGAGATGCCGCTTAGCCCAATATGCTATCTGAAATAGGAGCGACGAAAATTGAACAAATGTGATAGAATTACGCTGAATTCTTATATTAACCGTAACATAAAATGATATAATCAGGTGTCGGTTTGCCCTGCCCTAGATGTTTAACAGTGGATTTTACTCGCCATTTCTTGCGCTTTGAGATGCCGCTTAGCCCAATACGCTATGTGAAATAGGAGCGACGTAAGTTGCACAAATGTGATAGAATTTTTCTGAATTCTTAAATTAACCATAATATAAAATGATCTAATCGTGTCTCTGTTCGCCCTAGCCTAGAAGTTTAATAGTGCATTTTATTCGCGATTTCATGCGCTTTGAGATGCCGCTTAGCCCAATACGCTATCTGAAATAGGAGCGACGTAAATTGAACAAATGTGACAGAATTTCGCTGAATTCTTTTATTAATCTTAATGTAAAATGCTCTAATCGGGTCTCTGTTCGCCCTACCCTAGAAGTTTAATAGTGCATTTCACTTTTCATTTCATTCGCTTTGAGAAGCCGCTTAGCCCAATAAGCTATCTGAAATAGGAGCCACGTAAATTGAACAAATGTGATAGAATTTCTCTGAATTCTTATATTAACCAAAATATAAAATGATCCAATCGGGTCTCTGATTGCCCTATCATAGAAGTTTAGTAGTGTATTTTACTCGCCATTCCACGCGCTTTCAGGTGCCTCCTAGCCCAGTACGCTATCTGAAATAGGAGCGACGTAAATTGATCAAATGTGATAGAATTTCCCTGAATTCTTATATTAACCAAAATATAAAATGATCTAATCGGGTCTCTGATTGCCCTATCATAGAAGTTTAATAGTGCATTTTCCGCGCCAGTCCACGCGCTTTAAGATGCCGCCTAGCCCAGTACACTATCTGAAACAGGAACGACGTAAATTGAACAAATGTGATAGAATTTTGCTGAATTCTTAAATTAACCATAATATAAAATGATGTAAACGGGTCTCTGTTCGCCCTACCCATGAAGTTTAATAGTGCATTTCACTCGTCATTTCATGCGCTTCGAGATGTCGCTTAGCCCAATACGCTATCTGTAATAGGAGCGACGTAAATTGAACAAATGTGATAGAATTTCCCTGAATCTTATATTAAACAAAATATAAAATGATCTAATCGGGACTCTGATTGCCTTACCCTAGAAGTTTAATAGTGCATTTTACTCGCCATTTCATGCACTTTGAGATGACGCTTAGCCCAATACGCTATCTGAAATCGGAGCGACGTAAATTGAACAATTGTGATAGAATTTCGCTGAATTCTTATATTAACCAAAATATAAAATGATCTAATCGGGTCTCTGATTGCCCTATCATAGAAGCTTAATATTGCATTTTACTCGCAATTCCACGCGCTTTAAGGTGCCGCCTAGGCCAGTACGATATCTGAAATAGGAGCGACGTAAGTTGAGCAAATGTGATTGAATTACGCTGAATTCTTATATTAACCGTCATATATAATGATCTGATCGGGTCCCTGTTTGCCTTACCCTAGAAGTTTAATAGTGCATTTTACTCGCCATTTCATGAGCTTTGAGATGCCGCTTAGTCCAATACGCTATCTGAAATAGGAGCGACGTAAATTGAAGAAATGTGATAGAATTCCGCTGAATTCTTTTATTAACCAAAATATAAAATGATCTAATCGGGTCTCTGATTGCCCTATCATAGAAGTTTAATAGAGCATTTTACTCGCAATTCCACGCGCTTTAAGATGCCGCCTAGCCCAGTACGCTATCTAAAATAGGAGCGACGTACATTGAACAAATGTGATAGAATTTTGCTGAATCCTTAAATTAACCATAATATAAAATGATGTAATCGGGTCTCTGTTCGCCCGACCCAAGAAGTTTGATAGTGCATTTCACTCGTCATTTCATGCGCTTTGAGATACCGCTTTGCACAATACGCTATCTGACATAGGAGCGACGTAAATTTAACAAATGTGATAGAATTTCCCTGAAATCTTATATTAAACAAAATATGAAATGATCTAATCGGGACTCTGATTGCCTTACCCTAGAAGTTTAATAGTGCATTTTACTCGCCATTTCATGCACTTTGAGATGACGATTAGCCCAATACGCTATCTGAAATAGGAGCGACGTAAATTGAACAAATGTGATAGAAGTACGCTGAATTCTTATATTAATCATAATATAAGATGACCTAATCGGGTCTCTGATTGCCCTATCATAGAAACTCAATAGTGCATTTTACTCGCCATTTCAGGCGCTTTAAGGAGCCGTTTAGGCCAATACGCTATCTGAAATAGGAGGGACGTAAATAGAACAAATGTGATAGAATTTCGCTGAATCCTTATATTAACCTTAATGTAAAATGATCTAATCGGGACTTTGTTCGCCCTACCCACGAAGTTGAATAGTGCATTTTACTCGTCATTTCATGCGCGTTAAGATGCCACCTAGCCCAATACGCTATCTGAAATCGGGGCGTCGTAAATTGAACAAATGTGATAAAATTCCGCTGTATTCTTATATTAACCATAATATAAGATGACCGAATCGGGTCTCTGTTAGCCCTATCCGAGAAGTTTAGTAGTGCACTTTACTCGACATTTCATGCGCTTTAAGATGCCACCTAGACCAATGCGCTATATGAAATTGGAGCTACGTAAATTGAACAAACGTGATAGAATTACGCAGAATTCTTATATTAACCATAATATAATACGATCTATTCGGGTCTCTGATTGCCCTACCCTAGAACTTTAATAGCGCACTTTTCTCGACGCTTCATGCGCTTTAGGATGCCACCAAGCCTAAAACACTGTCTGGAATAGGGGCGACGTAAATTGTACAAATGTGATAAAGTTTCGCTGAATTCTTATATTTACCATAATATAAGATGACCTAATCGGGTCTCTGATTGCCCTGTCATAGAGGTTTAATAGTGCATTTTACTCGTCATTTCATGCGCTTTAAGGTGCCGCTTAGCCCAATAGGATATCTGAAATAGGTGCGACGTAAATTGAACAAATGTGACAGAATTTCGCTGAATTCTTATATTAACAATAATAAAATGATCTAATCGGGTGTCTGATTGCCCTATCATAGAAGTTTAATAGTGCATTTTACTCATCATTTCATGCGCTTTAAGGTGCCGCCAAGCCCAATACGCTATCTGAAATTGGAGCTACGTAAATTGAACAAGTGTGATAGAGTTTCGCTGAATTCTTAAATTAACCATAATATAAAATGATCTAATCGGGTCTCTTTTGGCCTACCCTAGAATTTTAACAGTGCATTTTACTCGACATTTCATGCGCTTTATGATGCAACCTAGCCCAATACGCTATCTGAAATAGGAGCGACGTAAATTGAGCAAATGTGATAGAATTTCGCTGAATTCTTATATTAAACATAATATAAAATGATCTAATCGGGTCTCTGATTGCCTTATCATAGAAGGTTAGTAGTGCATTTTACTCGACATTTCGTGCGGTTTAAGATGACGCTTAGCCCAATACGCTACCTGAAGTAGGAGCGACGTAAATTGAACAAACGTGATAGAATTACGCAGAATTCTTATATTGACCATAATATAATATGATCTATTCGGGTCTCTGATTGCCCTATCATAGAAGTTGAATAGTGCATTATACTCGTCATTTCATGCGCTTTATGTTGCCGCCTAGCCCAATACGCTATCCGAAATTGGAGCTACGTAAATTGAACAAATGTGATAGAATTACGTTGAATTCTTATATTAACAATAATATAAATTGATCTAATCGGGTCTCTGTTTGCCCTACCCTAGAAGTTTAATAGTGCATTTTACTCGCCATTTCATGCGCTTTAAGATGCCACCTAGCCCAATACGCTATCTGAAATATGGGCGACGTAAAATGAACAAATGTGATAGAATTTCGCTGAATTCTTATATTAACCATAATTTAAAATGATCTAATCGGGTCTCTGATTGCCCTACCCTAGAAGTTTAATAGTGCATTTTACTCGCCATTTCATGCGCTTTAAGATGCCACCTAGCCCAATACGCTATCTGAAATATGGGCGACGTAAAATGAACAAATGTGATAGAATTTCGCTGAATTCTTAAATTAACCATAATATAAAATGATCTAATCGGGTCTCTGTGTGTCCTACCCTACAATTTTAATAGTGCATTATACTCGTCATTTCGTTCCCTTTAAGGTGCCGCTTAGCGCAATATGCTATCTGAAATTGGACCTACGTAAATTGAACAAGTGTGATAGAGTTTCTCTGAATTGTTAAATTAACCATAATATAAAATGATCAAATCGGGTCTCAGATTGCCCTATCATAGAAAGTTAGTAGGGCATTGTACTCGTAATTCCACGCGCTTTAAGATACCGCCTAGCCCAATACGCTATCCGAAATAGGAGTTACGTAAATTGAACAAATGTGATTGAATTACGGAGCATTCTTATATTAACCATAATATAAAATGATCTAATCGGGTGTGTGTTCGCCCTACCCTAGAAGTTTAATAGTGAATTTTATTCTACATATCATGCGCTTTAAGATGCCACCTAGCCCAATACGCTATCTGAAATACGAGCGACGAAAATTCAACAAATGTGATCAAATTACGCTGTATTCTTATATTAACGATAATATAAAATGATCTAAACCGGTTCCTGATTGCCCTATCATAGAAGTTTAATAGTGCATTCTACTCGTAATTTCATGCGCTTTAAGGTGCTGCCTAGCCCAATACGCTATACGAAATAGGGGCGACGTAAATTGAACAAATGTGATAGAATTTCGCTGAATTCTTATATTAACCATAATATAAAATGATCTAATCGCGTCTCTGATTGCCCTATCAAAGAAGTGTAGTAGTGCATTTTACTCGTCATTTCATGCGCTTTAAGGTGCTGTCTAGCCCAATCCGCTATCTGAAATTGGAGCTACGTAAATTGAGTAAATGTGGTTCAATTACGCTGAATTCTTATATTAACCATAATATAAAATGATCTAATCCGGTTTCCGATTGCCCTATCATAGAAGATTAGTAGTGCATGTTACTAACCATTGCATGCGCTTTAACGTCCGCTTAGCCCAATACGCTATCTGAAATAGGAGCGACGTAAATTGAACAAATGTGATAGAATTTCGCTGAATTCTTATATTAACCATAATATATAATGATCAAATCGGGTCTCTGATTGCCCAATCATAGAAGGTTAGTAGGGCATTTTACTCGTCATTCCACGCGCTTTAAGATGCCGCATAGCCCAATACGCTATCTGTAATAGGAGTGACGTAAATTAAACAAATGTGTTTGAATTACGCAGCATTCTTAAATTAACCATAATATAAAATGATCTAATCGGGTCTGTGTTCGCCCTGCCCTAGAAGTTTAATAGTGAATTTTACTCTACATATCATGCGCTTTAAGATGCCACCTAGCCCAATACGCTATCTGAAAAACGAGCGACGAAAATTCAACAAATGTGATCAAATTACGCTGTATTCTTATATTAACAGTAATATAAAATGATCTAAACTGGTTGCTGATTGCCCTATCACAGAAGTTTAATAGTGCATTTTACTCGTAATTTCATGCGCTTTAAGATGCCACACAGCACATTACGCTATCTGAAATAGGCGCGACGTAAACTGAACAAATGTGATAGAATTACACTGAATTCTTATATTAATCATAATATAAGTTGACCTAATCGGGTCTCTGATGGCCCTATCCGAGAAGTATAGTAGGGCATTTTACTCGCCATTTCATGCGCTTTAAGATGCCGGCAATCTCAATACGATATCTGGAGTAGCAGCGACGTGAATACGACAAATGTGATAGAGTAACGATGAATTCTTAAATTAACAATAATATAAGATGATCTAATCGGGATTCTGATTGCCCTATCCTAGAAGTTTAGTAGTGCATTTGACTCGACATTTCATGCGCTTTAAGATTCTGTTTAGCCTAATACGCTATCGGAAATAGGAGCGACGTAAATTGAATAATTGTGGTTCAATTACGCTGCATTCTTATATTAACCATAATATAAAATGGTCTATTCGGGTCTCCGATTGCCCTATCATGGAAGTTTAATTGTGCATTTTACTTGTCTTTTCATGCGCATTAAGGTGCCGCCTATCCCAATACGCTATCTGAAATAGGAGCGACGTAAATTGAACAAATGTGATAGAATTACACTGAATTCTTATATTAATCATAATATAAGAAGATCTAATTGGGTCTCTGATTGCCCTATCCTAGAAGTTTGGTAGTGCATTTTACTCGACATTTCATGCGCTTTCAGATGCCGCTTAGCCCAATACGCTATCTGAAATAGGAGCGACGTAAATTGAACAAATGTGATAAAATTACGTTGTATTCTTATATTAACAATAATATAAAATGATCTAATCGGGTCTCTGATTGCCCTATCGTAGAAGTTTAATACTGCATTTTACTCGACATTTCATTCGCTTTAAGATGCCACCTAGCCCAATACGCTATCTGAAATAGGGGCGACGTAAACTGATCAAATGTGATAGAATTACGCTGAATTCTTATATTAATCATAATATAAGATGACTTAATCGGGTCTCTGATTGCCCTATCCTAGAAGCTTAGTAGTGCATTTTACTTTTCAACTCATGCGCTTTAAGATGCCGCTTAGCCCTATACGCTATCTGAAGTAGGAGCGACGTGAATTGAACAAATGTGATAGAATTACGCAGGATTCTTATATTAACCATAATATAAAATGATCTAATGCGGTCTCTGATTACACTATCATAGAAGTTTACTAGTGCATTTCAATCGGCATTTCATGCCCTTTAAGATTCTGCTTAGCCCAATACGCTATCTGAAATAGGAGCGACGTAAATTGAACAAATGTGATAGAATTTCGCTTAATTCTAATATTATCCATAATATAAAATGATCTAATCGGGTCTCCGATTGCCCTATCATTGAAGTTTAATAGTGCATTTTACTCGTCAGTTCATGCGCTTTAAGATTCTGCTTAGCCCAATACGCTATCTGAAATAGGAGCGACGTAAATTGAATAAATGTGGTTCAATTACGATGAATTCTTCTGTTAAACGTAATATAAAATGGTCAAATCGGGTCTGCGATTGCCCTATCATGGATGTTTAATAGTGCATTTTACTCGACATTTCATGCGCTTTAAGATGCCGCCTGGCCCTATACGCTATCTGATATAGGAGCGACGTAAATTGAACAAATGTGATAGAATTCCGCAGAATTCTTTTATTAACCAAAATATAAAATGATCTAATCGGGTCTCTGATTGCCCTATCATAGAAGTTTAATAGAGCATTTCACTCGCAATTCCACGCGCTTTAAGATGCCGCCTAGCCCAGTACGCTATCTAAAATAGGAGCGACGTACATTGAACAAATGTGATAGAATTTTGCTGAATTCTTAAATTAACCATAATATAAAATGATGTAAACGGGTCTCTGTTCGCCCTACCCAAGAAGTTTAATAGTGCATTTCACTCGTCATTTCATGCGCTTCGAGATGTCGCTTAGCCCAATACGCTATCTGTAATAGGAGCGACGTAAATTGAACAAATGTGATAGAATTTCCCTGAAATCTTATATTAAACAAGATATAAAATGATCTAATCGGGACTCTGATTGCCTTACCCTAGAAGTTTAATAGTGCATTTTACTCGCCATTTCATGCACTTTGAGATGACGCTTAGCCCAATACGCTATCTGAAATCGGAGCGACGTAAATTGAACAATTGTGATAGAATTTCGCTGAATTCTTATATTAACCAAAATATAAAATGATCTAATCGGGTCTCTGATTGCCCTATCATAGAAGCTTAATATTGCATTTTACTCGCCATTCCACGCGCTTTAAGGTGCCGCCTAGGCCAGTACGATATCTGAAATAGGAGCGACGTAAGTTGAGCAAATGTGATTGAATTACGCTGAATTCTTATATTAACCGTCATATATAATGATCTGATCGGGTCCCTGTTTGCCTTACCCTAGAAGTTTAATAGTGCATTTTACTCGCCATTTCATGAGCTTTGAGATGCCGCTTAGTCCAATACGCTATCTGAAATAGGAGCGACGTAAATTGAACAAATGTGATAGAATTCCGCTGAATTCTTTTATTAACCAAAATATAAAATGATCTAATCGGGTCTCTGATTGCCCTATCATAGAAGTTTAATAGAGCATTTTACTCGCAATTCCACGCGCTTTAAGATGCCGCCTAGCCCAGTACGCTATCTAAAATAGGAGCGACGTACATTGAACAAATGTGATAGAATTTTGCTGAATCCTTAAATTAACCATAATATAAAATGATGTAATCGGGTCTCTGTTCGCCCGACCCAAGAAGTTTGATAGTGCATTTCACTCGTCATTTCATGCGGTTTGAGATACCGCTTTGCACAATACGCTATCTGACATAGGAGCGACGTAAATTTAACAAATGTGATAGAATTTCCCTGAAATCTTATATTAAACAAAATATAAAATGATCTAATCGGGACTCTGATTGCCTTACCCTAGAAGTTTAATGGTGCATTTTACTCGCCATTTCATGCACTTTGAGATGACGATTAGCCCAATACGCTATCTGAAATAGGAGCGACGTAAATTGAACAAATGTGATAGAAGTACGCTGAATTCTTATATTAATCATAATATAAGATGACCTAATCGGGTCTCTGATTGCCCTATCATAGAAATTCAATAGTGCATTTTACTCGCCATTTCAGGCGCTTTAAGGAGCCGTTTAGGCCAATACGCTATCTGAAATAGGAGGGACGTAAATAGAACAAATGTGATAGAATTTCGCTGAATCCTTATATTAACCTTAATGTGAAATGATCTAATCGGGACTTTGTTCGCCCTACCCACGAAGTTGAATAGTGCATTTTACTCGTCATTTCATGCGCGTTAAGATGCCACCTAGCCCAATACGCTATCTGAAATCGGGGCGTCGTAAATTGAACAAATGTGATAAAATTCCGCTGTATTCTTATATTAACCATAATATAAGATGACCGAATCGGGTCTCTGTTAGCCCTATCCGAGAAGTTTAGTAGTGCACTTTACTCGACATTTCATGCGCTTTAAGATGCCACCTAGACCAATGCGCTATATGAAATTGGAGATACGTAAATTGAACAAACGTGATAGAATTACGCAGAATTCTTATATTAACAATAATATAAAATGATCTAATCGGGTCTCTGATTGCCCTATCATAGAAGCTTATTAGTGCATTTTACTCGACATTTCATGCGCTTTAAGATGCGGCCTAGCCCAACACGCTATCTGAAATAGGAGCTACGTAAATTGAACAAACGTGATAGAATTACGCAGAATTCTTATATTAACCATAATATAATATGATCTATTCGGGTCTCTGATTGCCCTACCCTAGAACTTTAATAGCGCACTTTTCTCGACGCTTCATGCGCTTTAGGATGCCACCAAGCCTAAAACACTGTCTGGAATAGGGGCGACGTAAATTGTACAAATGTGATAAAGTTTCGCTGAATTCTTATATTTACCATAATATAAGATGACCTAATCGGGTCTCTGATTGCCCTGTCATAGAGGTTTAATAGTGCAGTTTACTCGTCATTTCATGCGCTTTAAGGTGCCGTATAGCCCAATACGCTATTTGAAATTGGAGCGACGTAAATTGTACAAATGTGATAGAATTACGCAGAATTCTTATATTAACCATAATTTAAAATAACCTAATCGGATCTCTGATTGCCCTATCCGAGAAGTTTAATAGTGCATTTTACTCGACATATCATGCGCTTTAAGATGCCACCTAGCCCAATACGCTATCTGAAATAGGAGCGACGTAAATTGAACAAATGTGATAGAATAACGCTTAATTCTTATATTAACCATAATATAAAATAATCTAATCGGGTCTCTGATTGCCCAATCATAGAAGGTTAGTAGGGCATTTTACTCGTCATTCCACGCGCTTTAAGATGCCGCATAGCCCAATACGCTATCTGAAATAGGAGTGACGTAAATTAAACAAATGTGTTTGAATTACGCAGCATTCTTAAATTAACCATAATATAAAATGATCTAATCGGGTCTGTGTTCGCCCTGCCCTAGAAGTTTAATTGTGAATTTTACGCTACATATCATGCGCTTTAAGATGCCACCTAGCCCAATACACTATCTGAAAAACGAGCGACGAAAATTCAACAAATGTGATCAAATTACGCTGTATTCTTATATTAACAATAATATAAAATGATCTAAACTGGTTTCTGATTGCCCTATCACAGAAGTTTAATAGTGCATTTTACTCGACATATCATGCGGTTTAAGGTGCCGCTTAGCCCAATACGCTATCAGAAATAGCAGCGACGTAAATTGAACAAATGTGATAGAATTACGTTGAATTCTTATATTAACAATAATATAAATTGATCTAATCGGGTCTCTGTTTGCCCTACCCTAGAAGTTTAATAGTGCATTTTACTCGCCATTTCATGCGCTTTAAGATGCCACCTAGCCCAATACGCTCTCTGAAATATGGGCGACGTAAAATGAACAAATGTGATAGAATTTCGCTTAATTCTTATATTTACCATAATATAAGATGACCTAATCGGGTCTCTGATTGCCCTGTCGTAGAGGTTTAATAGTGCAGTTTACTCGTCATTTCACGCGCTTTAAGGTGCCGTATAGCCCAATACGCTATCTGAAATTGGAGCGACGTAAATTGTACAAATGTGATAGAATTACGCAGAATTCTTATATTAACCATAATTTAAAATAACCTAATCGGATCTCTGATTGCCCTATCCGAGAAGTTTAATAGTGCATTTTACTCGACATATCATGCGGTTTAAGATGCCACCTAGCCCAATACGCTATCTGAAATAGGAGCAACGTAAATTGACAAATGTGATAGAATTACGCTTAATTCTTATATTAACCATAATATAAAATGATCTAATCGGGTCTCTGTTTGCCCTACCCTAGAAGTTTAATAGTGTATCTTACTCGACATTTCATGCGCTTTTAGATGCCACCTAGCCCAATACGCTATCTGAAAAAGGGGCGACGTAAATTGAACAAATGTGATAAAATTACGCCGAATTCGTATATTAACAATAATATAAACTTATCTAATCGTTTCTCCGATTGCCCTATCATAGAAGTTTAATAGTGCATTTTACTTGTCATTTCATGCGCTTTAAGGTGCCGCTTAGCCCAATACGCTATCAGAAATAGCAGCGACGTAAATTGAACAAATGTGATAGAATTACGTTGAATTCTTATATTAACAATAATATAAATTGATCTAATCGGGTCTCTGTTTGCCCTACCCTAGTAGTTTAATAGTGCATTTTACTCGCCATTTCATGCGCTTTAAGATGCCACCTAGCCCAATACGCTCTCTGAAATATGGGCGACGTAAAATGAACAAATGTGATAGAATTTCGCTGAGTTCTTATATTAACCATAATTTAAAATGATCTAATCGGGTCTCTGATTGCCCTATCATAGAAGTTGAATAGTGCATTTTACTCGTCATTTCATGCGCTTTTAGGTGCCGCCTAGCCCAATACGCTATCTGAAATTGCAGCTACGTAAATTGAACAAGGGTGATAGAGTTTCGCTGAATTCTTAAATTAACCATAATATATAATGATCAAATCGGGTCTCAGATTGCCCTATCATAGAAGGTTAGTAGGGCATTTTACTCGTCATTCCAAGCGCTTTAAGATACCGCCTAGCCCAATACGCTATCCGAAATAGGAGTTACGTAAATTGAACAAATGTGATTGAATTACGCAGCATTCTTATATTAACCATAATATAAAATGATCTAATCGGGTCTGTGTTCGCCCTACCCTAGAAGTTTAATAGTGAATTTTATTCTACATATCATGCGCTTTAAGATGCCACCTACCCCAATACGCTATCTGAAATACGAGCGACTAAAATTCAACAAATGTGATCAAATTACGCTATATTCTTATATTAACAATAATATAAAATGATCTAAACGGGTTGCTGATTGCCCTATCATAGAAGTTTAATAGTGCATTTTACTCGTAATTTCATGCGCTTTAAGGTGCTGCCTAGCCCAATACGCTATATGAAATAGGAGCGACGTAAATTGAACAAATGTGATAGAATTACACTGAGTTCTTATATTAATCATAATATAAGATGATCTAATCAGGTCTCTGATTGCCCTATCCTAGAAGTTTAGTAGTGCATTTTACTCGACATTTCAGGCGCTTTAAGATGCCGCTTAGCCCAATACGCTATTTGAAATAGGAGCGACGTAAATTGAACAAATATGATAGAATTAAGCTGCATTTTTATATTAATCATAATATAAGATGACATAATCGGGTCTCTGATTGCCCTATCCGAGAAGTTTAGTAGTGCATTTTACTCGACATTTCATGCGCTTTAAGATTCCGCCTCGCCCAATACGCTATCTGAAATAGGAGCGACGTAAATTGAACAAATGTGATAGAATTACGCAGGATTCTTATATTAACCATAATATAAAGTAATCTAATCGGGTCTCTGATTGCCCTATCATAGAAGTTTAATAGTGCATTTTACTCGTCACTTCATGCCGTTTATGGTGCCGCTTAGCCCAATACGGTATCTGAAATAGGAAATTCTTATATTAAACATAATATAAAATGATCTAATCTGGTCTCTGTTTGCCCTACCCTAGAAATTTTATAGTGCATTTTACTCGACATTTCATGCGCTTTAAGATGCCACCTACCCCAATACGCTATCTGAAATAGAGGCGACGTAAATTGAACAAATGTGATAAAATTACGCTGAATTCTTATAATAACAATAATATGAAATGATCTGACTGGGTCTCTGATTTCCCTATCATAGAAGTTTAATAGTGCATTTTACTCGTCATTTCATGCGCTTTAATGTGCCGCTTAGCCCAATAGGATATCTGAAATAGGTGCGACGTAAATTGAACAAATGTGACAGAATTTCGCTGAATTCTTATATAAACAATAATAAAATGATCTAATCTGGTGTCTGATTGCCCTATCATAGAAGTTTAATAGTGCATTTTACTCATCATTTCATGCGCTTTAAGGTGCCGCCAAGCCCAATACGCTATCTGAAATTGGAGCTACGTAAATTGAACAAGTGTGATAGAGTTTCGCTGATTTCTTAAATTAACCATAATATAAAATGATCTAATCGGGTCTCTTTTGGCCAACCCTAGAATTTTAACAGTGCATTTTACTCGACATTTCATGCGCTTTATGATGCAACCTAGCCCAATACGCTATCTGAAATAGGAGCGACGTAAATTGAGCAAATGTGATAGAATTTCGCTGAATTCTTATATTAAACATAATATAAAATGATCTAATCGGGTCTCTGATTGCCTTATCATAGAAGGTTAGTAGTGCATTTTACTCAACATTTCGTGCGCTTTAAGATGACGCTTAGCCCAATACGCTACCTGAAGTAGGAGCGACGTAAATTGAACAAACGTGATAGAATTACGCAGAATTCTTATATTGACCATAATATAATATGATCTATTCGGGTCTCTGATTGCCCTATCATAGAAGTTGAATAGTGCATTATACTCGTCATTTCATGCGCTTTATGTTGCCGCCTAGCCCAATACGCTATCCGAAATTGGAGCTACGTAAATTGAACAAATGTGATAGAATTACGTTGAATTCTTATATTAACAATAATATAAATTGATCTAATCGGGTCTCTGTTTGCCCTACCCTAGAAGTTTAATAGTGCATTTTACTCGCTATTTCATGCGCTTTAAGACGCCACCTAGCCCAATACGCTATCTGAAATATGGGCGACGTAAAATGAACAAATGTGATAGAATTTCGCTGAATTCTTATATTAACCATAATTTAAAATGATCTAATCGGGGCTCTGATTGCCCTACCCTAGAAGTTTAATAGTGCATTTTACTCGCCATTTCATGCGCTTTAAGATGCCACCTACCCCAATACGCTATCTGAAATATGGGCGACGTAAAATGAACAAATGTGATAGAATTTCGCTGAATTCTTAATTAACCATAATATAAAATGATCTAATCGGGTCTCTGTGTGTCCTACCCTACAATTTTAATAGTGCATTATACTCGTCATTTCGTGCCCTTTAAGGTGCCGCTTAGCGCAATATGCTATCTGAAATTGGAGCTACGTAAATTGAGTAAATGTGGTTCAATTACGCTGAATTCTTATATTAACCATAATATAAAATGATCTAATCCGGTTTCCGATTGCCCTATCATAGAAGATTAGTAGTGCATGTTACTAACCATTGCTATGCGCTTTAACGTCCGCTTAGCCCAATACGCTATCTGAAATAGGAGCGACGTAAATTGAACAAATGTGATAGAATTTCGCTGAATTCTTATATTAACCATAATATATAATGATCAAATCGGGTCTCTGATTGCCCAATCATAGAAGGTTAGTAGGGCATTTTACTCGTCATTCCACGCGCTTTAAGATGCCGCATGGCCCAATACGCTATCTGTAATAGGAGTGACGTGAATTAAACAAATGTGTTTGAATTACGCAGAATTCTTAAATTAACCATAATATAAAATGATCTAATCGGGTCTGTGTTCGCCCTGCCCTAGAAGTTTAATAGTGAATTTTACTCTACATATCATGCGCTTTAAGATGCCACCTAGCCCAATACGCTATCTGAAAAACGAGCGACGAAAATTCAACAAATGTGATCAAATTACGCTGTATTCTTATATTAACAATAATATAAAATGATCTAAACTGGTTGCTGATTGCCCTATCACAGAAGTTTAATAGTGCATTTTACTCGTAATTTCATGCGCTTTAAGATGCCACACAGCACAATACGCTATCTGAAATAGGAGCGACGCAAATTGAACAAATGTGATGAAATTACGCTGAATTCTTATAATAACAATAATATAAAATGATCTAATCGGGTCTCTGATTGCCCTATCATAGAAGGTTAGTAGTGCATTTTACTCGTCATCCCACGCGCTTTAAGATGCCGCCTAGCCCAATATACTATCTGAAATACGAACGTCGTAAATTGAACAAATGTGATAGAGTTTCGCTGAATTCTTAAATTAACCATAATACAAAATGATCTATTCGGATCTCTGATTGCCCTATCATTGAAGTTTAGTAGTGCATTTTACTCGCCATTTCATGCGCTTTAAGATGCCGCCTAGCCCAATACGCTATCTGAAATAGGAGCAACGTAAATTGAACAAATGTGATAGAATTTCGCGGAATTCTTATGTTAGCCATAATATAAAATGATCTAATCGTGTCTCCGATAGCCCTATTATAGAAGGTTAGTAGTGCATTTCACTCGGCATTCTACGCGCCTTAAAATGCCGCCTAGCAAAATACGCTATGTGAAATAGGAGCGACGTAGATTGAACAAATGTGATAGAATTACGCTGAATTCTTAAATTAACCATAATATAAACTTATCTAATCGTTTCTCCGATTGCCCTATCATAGAAGTTTAATAGTGCATTTTACTCGTCATTTCATGCGCTTTAAGGTGCCGCTTAGCCCAATACGCTATCAGAAATAGCAGCGACGTAAATTGAACAAATGTGATAGAATTACGTTGAATTCTTATATTAACAATAATATAAATTGATCTAATCGGGTCTCTGTTTGCCCTACCCTAGAAGTTTAATAGTGCATTTTACTCGCCATTTCATGCGCTTTAAGATGCCACCTAGCCCAATACGCTTTCTGAAAAAGAGGCGACGTAAATTGAACAAATGTGATAGAATTACGCAGAATTATTATATTAACCATAATATTAAATGATCTACACCGGTCTCTGATTGCACTATGATAGAAGATTAAGAGTGCATTTTACTCGTCATTTCATGCGCTTTAAGGTGCCGCTTAGCCCAATACGCTATCTGAAATAGGAGCGACGTAAATTGTACAAATGTGATAGAATTTCGCTGAATTCTTAAATTAACCATAATATATAATGATCAAATCGGGTCTCAGATTGCCCTATCATAGAAGGTTAGTAGGGCATTTTATTCGTCATTCCACGCGCTTTAAGATACCGCCTAGCCCAATACGCTATCCGAAATAGGAGTTACGTAAATTGAACAAATGTGATTGAATTACGCAGCATTCTTATATTAACCATAATATAAAATGATCTAATCGGGTCTGTGTTCACCCTACCCTAGAAGTTTAATAGTGAATTTTATTCTACATATCATGCGCTTTAAGATGCCACCTACCCCAATACGCTATCTGAAATACGAGCGACGAAAATTCAACAAATGTGATCAAATTACGCTGTATTCTTATATTAACAATAATATAAAATGATCTAAACGGGTTGCTGATTGCCCTATCATAGAAGTTTAATAGTGCATTTTACTCGTAATTTCATGCGCTTTAAGGTGCTGCCTAGCCCAATACGCTATATGAAATAGGAGCGACGTAAATTGAACAAATGTGATAGAATTTCGCTGAATTCTTATATTAACCATAATATAAAATGATCTAATCGCGTCTCTGATTGCCCTATCAAAGAAGTGTAGTAGTGCATTTTACTCGTCATTTCAGGCGCTTTAAGGTGCTCTCTAGCCCAATCCGCTATCTGAAATTGGAGCTACGTAAATTGAGTAAATGTGGTTCAATTACGCTGAATTCTTATATTAACCATAATATAAAATGATCTAATCCGGTTTCCGATTGCCCTATCATAGAAGATTAGTAGTGCATGTTACTAACCATTTCATGCGCTTTAACGTCCGCTTAGCCCAATACGCTATCTGAAATAGGATCGACGTAAATTGAACAAATGTGATAGAATTTCGCTGAATTCTTAAATTAACCATAATATAATATTATCTAATCGGGTCTCTGATTGCCCTACCATAGAAGTTTAATAGTGCATTTTACTCGTCATTTCATGCGCTTTAAGGTGCTGCCTAGCCCAATAGGCAATCTGAAATTGGAGATACGTAAATTGAACAAGTGTGATAGAATTACGCTGAATTCTTATATTAACCATAATATAAAATGATCAAATCGGGTCTCTGATTGCCCTATCATAGAAGGTTAGGAGTGCATTTTACTCGCCATTCCACGCGCTTTAAGATGCCGCCTAGCACAATATACTATCTGAAATAGGAGCGACGTAAATTGAACGAATGTGATAGAATTACGCTGAATTCTTATATTAATCATAATATAAGATGACCTAATCGGGTCTCTGATTGCCCTATCCGAGAAGTTTAGTAGTGCATTTTACTTGTCTTTTCATGCGCATTAAGGTGCCGCCTATCCCAATACGCTATCTGAAATAGGAGTGACGTAAATTGAACAAATGTGATAGAATTACACTGAATTCTTATATTAATCATAATATAAGAAGATCTAATTGGGTCTCTGATTGCCCTATCCTAGAAGTTTGGTAGTGCATTTTACTCGACATTTCATGCGCTTTCAGATGCCGCTTAGCCCAATACGCTATCTGAAATAGGAGCGACGTAAATTGAACAAATGTGATAAAATTACGTTGTATTCTTATATTAACAATAATATAAAATGATCTAATCGGGTCTCTGATTGCCCTATCGTAGAAGTTTAATACTGCATTTTACTCGTCATTTCATGCGCTTTAAAGTGCCGCCTAGACCAATACGCTATATGAAATAGGAGCTACGTAAATTGAACAAGTGTGATAGAGTTTAGCTGAATTCTTATATTAAACAAAATATAAAATGATCTAACCGAGTCTCTGTTTGCCTTACCCTAGAAGTTTAAAGCGCATTTTACTCGCCATTTCATGCGCTTTGAGATGCCGCTTAGCCCAATACGCTATCTGAAATAGGAGCGACGTAAATTGAACAAATGTGATAGAATTTCGCTGAATTCTTAAATTAACCATAATATATAGTGATCTCATCGGGTCTCTGTTTGCCCTACCCTACAAGTTTGATAGTGAATTTTACTCACCATTTCATGCGCTTTGAGGTACCGCTTAGCACAATACGCTATCTGAAATAGGAGCGACGTAAATTGAACAAATGTGATAGAATTTCGCTGAATTCTTATATTAACCATAATATATAATGATCAAATCGGGTCTCAGATTGCCCTATCATAGAAGGTTAGTAGGGCATTTTACTCGTCATTCCACGCGCTTTAAGATACCGCCTAGCCCAATACGCTATCCGAAATAGGAGTGACGTAAATTGAACAAATGTGATTGAATTACGCAGCATTCTTATATTAACCATAATATAAAATGATCTAATCGGGTCTGTGTTCGCCCTACCCTAGAAGTTTAATAGTGAATTTTATTCTACATATCATGCGCTTTAAGATGCCACCTAGCCCAATACGCTATCTGAAATACGAGCGACGAAAATTCAACAAATGTGATCAAACTACGCTGTATTCTTATATTAACAATAATATAAAATGATCTAAACGGGTTGCTGATTGCCCTATCATAGAAGTTTAATAGTGCATTTTACTCGTAATTTCATGCGCTTTAAGGTGCTGCCTAGCCCATTACGCTATCTGAAATAGGCGCGACGTAAACTGAACAAATGTGATAGAATTACACTGAATTCTTATATTAATCATAATATAAGTTGACCTAATCGGGTCTCTGATGGCCCTATCCGAGAAGTATAGTAGGGCATTTTACTCGCCATTTCATGCGCTTTAAGATGCCGCGAATCTCAATACGATATCTGGAGTAGCAGCGACGTGAATACGACAAATGTGATAGAGTAACGATGAATTCTTAAATTAACAATAATATAAGATGATCTAATCGGGATTCTGATTGCCCTATCCTAGAAGCTTAGTAGTGCATTTGACTCGACATTTCATGCGCTTTAAGATTCTGTTTAGCCTAATACGCTATCGGAAATAAGAGCGACGTAAATTGAATAATTGTGGTTCAATTACGCTGCATTCTTATATTAACCATAATATAAAATGGTCTATTCGGGTCTCCGATTGCCCTATCATGGAAGTTTAATAGTGCATTTTACTTGTCTTTTCATGCGCATTAAGGTGCCGCCTATCCCAATACGCTATCTGAAATAGGAGCGACGTAAATTGAACAAATGTGATAAAATTACGTTGTATTCTTATATTAACAATAATATAAAATGATCTAATCGGGTCTCTGATTGCCCTATCCTAGAAGCTTAGTAGTGCATTTTACTTTTCAATTCATGCGCTTTAAGATGCCGCTTAGCCCTATACGCTATCTGAAGTAGGAGCGACGTGAATTGAACAAATGTGATAGAATTACGCAGAATTCTTATATTAACCATAATATAAAATGATCTAATGCGGTCTCTGATTACACTATCATAGAAGTTTACTAGTGCATTTCAATCGGCATTTCATGCCCTTTAAGATTCTGCTTAGCCCAATACGCTATCTGAAATAGGAGCGACGTAAATTGAACAAATGTGATAGAATTTCGCTTAATTCTAATATTATCCATAATATAAAATGATCTAATCGGGTCTCCGATTGCCCTATCATTGAAGTTTAATAGTGCATTTTACTCGTCAGTTCATGCGCTTTAAGATTCTGCTTAGCCCAATACGCTATCTGAAATAGGAGCGACGTAAATTGAATAAATGTGGTTCAATTACGATGAATTCTTCTGTTAAACGTAATATAAAATGGTCAAATCGGGTCTGCGATTGCCCTATCATGGAAGCTTAATAGTGCAGTTTTCTCGTCATTTCATGCGCTTTAAGGTGCCGCCTAGCACAATCCACTATCTGAAATGGGAGCTACGTGAATTGACCTATTGTGATGGAGTTACGACGAATTCTTAAATGAACCATAATATAAGATGATCTAATCGGGTCTCTGATTGCCCTATCATAGAAGTTTAATAGTGCATTTTGCTCGGCATTTCATGCGCTTTAAGGAGCCGTTTAGCACAATACGCTATCTGAAATAGTAGCGACGTAAATTGAACAAATGTGATAGAATTACGCTGAATTCTAATATTAATCATAATATAAAACGACCTAATCGGGTCTCTAATTGCCCTATCATAGAAGTTTAATAGTGCATTTTACTCGCCATTTCATGCGCTTCGAGGAGCCGTTTAGCCCAATACGCTATCTGAAATAGGAGCGTCGCAAATTGAACAAATGTTATAGAATTACACGGAATTCTTATATTAACAATAATATAAGATGATCTAATCGGGTATCTGATTGCCCTATCATTGAAGGTTAGTAGTGCATTTTACTTGTCATTCCACGCGCGATAAGACGCCGCTTAGACCAATACGTTATCTGAAATAGGAGCGATGTAAATTCAACAAGTGTGATCAATCATAATCTAAGATGACCTAATCGGGTCTCTGCTTGCCCTATCCGAGAGGTTTAGTAGTGCATTTTACTCGTCATTTCATGCGCTTTAATGTGCCGTCTCGCCCAATCCGCTATATCGAATTGGAGATACGTAAATTGAGCAAATGTGATGGATTTACGCATAATTCTTATATTAACCATAATATAAAATGATCTAATCGGGTCTCTGATTGCCCTATCATAGAAGTTTAACAGTGCATTTTACTCGCCAGTTCATTCGCTTTAAGGTGCCGTTTAGCCCAATATGCTATCTGAAATTGGAACTACGTAAATTGAATAAATGTCGCTCAATTGCGCTGAATTCTTCTATTAACCAAAATATAAAATGATCTAATCTGGTCTCCCATTGCCCTATCATAGAAGGTTAGTAGTGCATTTTACTCGCCATTCAACGCGCTTTAAGATGCCGCCAAGCCCAGTAGGCTATCTGAAATAGTAGCGACGTAAATTGCACAAATGTGATAGAATTTCGCTGAATTCTTAAATTAACCATAATACAAAATGATCTAATCGGGTCTCTGTTTACCGTACCCTAGAAGTTTAATAGTGCGTTTTACTCGCCATTTCATGCGCTTTGAGGTGCCGCTTAGCCCAATACGCTATCTGAAATACGAGCGACGTAAATTGAACAAATGTGGTAGTATCTCGCTGAATTCTTGTATTAACCAAAATATAAAATGATCTAATCGGGTCTCTGATAACCCTATCATAGTAGTTTAGTAGTGCATTTCACTCGACATTTCATGCGCTTTAATGTGCCGTTTAGCCCAATAGGTTATCTGAAATAGGAGCGACGTGAATTGAACAAATGTGATAGAATTTCGCTGAATCCTTAAATTAACCATAATATAAAATGATCTAATCGGGTCTCTGATCGCCGTACCCTGGAAGATTAATAGTGCATTTCATTCGTCATTTCATGCGCAGTGAGATGACGCTTAGCCCAATACGCTATCTGAAATAGGAGCGACGTAAATTGAACAAATGTGATAGAATTTCGCTGAATTCTTATACTAACCAAAATATAAAATGATCTAATCAGGTCTCTGATTGCCCTATCATAGACGTTTAATAGTGCATTTTACTCGCCATTCCACGCGCTTTAAGATGCCGCCTAGCCCACTGCGCTATCTGATATAGGAGCGACGTAAATTGAACAAATGTGATAGGATT
This sequence comes from Macropis europaea, assembly GCA_916610135.2. Taxonomy (NCBI): domain Eukaryota; kingdom Metazoa; phylum Arthropoda; class Insecta; order Hymenoptera; family Melittidae; genus Macropis; species Macropis europaea. Next base: position 21,713 of record CAKAJE020000826.1, read on the forward strand.
TCGCTGAATACTTTTATTAACCAAAATATAAAATGATCTAATCGGGCCTCTCTTTGCCTTACCCTAGAAGTTTAATAGTGCATTTTATTCGCCATTTCATGCGCTTTGAGATGCCGCTTAGCCCAATACGCTATCTGAAATAGGAGCGACGTAAATTGAACAAATGTGATAGAATTTCGCAGAATTCTTGTATTAACCAAAATATAAAATTATCTTTTCGGGTCTCTGATTGCCCTATCATAGAAGTTGAACAGTGCATTTCACTCGCCATTCCACGCGCTTTAAGATGCCGTCTAGCCCAGTACGGTATCTGAGATAGGAGCGACGTAAGTTGAACAAATGTGATAGAATTACGCTGAATTCTTATATTAACCGTAATATAAAATGATCAAATCGGGTCTCTGTTTGCCTTACCCTAGAAGTTTAATAGTGCATTTTACTCGCCATTTCATGCGCTTTGAGGTGCCGCTTAGCCCAATACGCTATCTGAAATAGGAGCGACATAAATTGAACAAATGTGATAGGATTTCCCTGAATTCTTTTATTAACCATAATGTAAAATGATATAATCGTGTCTCCGTTCGCCGTAGCCTAGAAGTTTAATAGTGCATTTTATTCGCCATTTCATGCGCTTTGAGATGCCGCTTAGCTCAATACGCTATCCGAAATAGGAGCGACGTAAGTTGAACAAATGTAATAGAATTTCGCTGAATTCTTAAATTAACCATAATATAAAATGATCTAATCGGGTCTCTGTTTACCCTACCCTAGAAGTTTCATAGTCCATTTTACTCGCCATTTCATGCGCTTTGAGATGCCGCTTAGCCCAATACGCTATCTAAAATAGGAGCGACGTAAATTTAGCAAATGTGATAGAATTTCGCTGAATTCTTATAATAACTTTAATGTAAAATGATCTAATCGGGTCTGTATTCGCAATACCCTAGAAGTTTAATAGTGCATTTCACTCGTCATTTCATGCGCTTTGAGATGCCGCTTAGCCCAATTCGCTATCTGAAATAGGAGCGACGTAAATTGAATAAATGTGATAGAATTTCGCTGAATACTTAAATTAACCAAAATATAAAATGATCTAATCTGGTCTCCCATTGCCCTATCATAGAAGGTTAGTAGTGCATTTTACTCGCCATTCAACGCGCTTTAAGATGCCGCCAAGCCCAGTAGGCTATCTGAAATAGTAGCGACGTAAATTGCACAAATGTGATAGAATTTCGCTGAATTCTTAAATTAACCATAATATAAAATGATCAAATCGGGTCTCTGTTTACCGTACCCTAGAAGTTTAATAGTGCGTTTTACTCGCCATTTCATGCGCTTTGAGGTGCCGCTTAGCCCAATACGCTATCTGAAATAGGAGCGACGTAAATTGAACAAATGTGGTAGTATTTCGCTGAATTCTTGTATTAACCAAAATATAAAATGATCTAATCGGGTCTCTGATAACCCTATCATAGTAGTTTAGTAGTGCATTTCACTCGACATTTCATGCGCTTTAATGTGCCGTTTAGCCCAATAGGTTATCTGAAATAGGAGCGACGTGAATTGAACAAATGTGATAGAATTTCGCTGAATTCTTAAATTAACCATAATATAAAATGATCTAATCGGGTCTCTGATCGCCCTACCCTGGAAGATTAATAGTGCATTTCATTCGTCATTTCATGCGCAGTGAGATGCCGCTTAGCCCAATACGCTATCTGAAATAGGAGCGACGTAAATTGAACAAATGTGATAGAATTTCGCTGAATTCTTATACTAACCAAAATATAAAATGATCTAATCAGGTCTCTGATTGCCCTATCATAGACGTTTAATAGTGCATTTTACTCGCCATTCCACGCGCTTTAAGATGCCGCCTAGCCCACTGCGCTATCTGATATAGGAGCGACGTAAATTGAACAAATGTGATAGGATTTCGCTGAATACTTTTATTAACCAAAATATAAAATGATCTAATCGGGCCTCTCTTTGCCTTACCCTAGAAGTTTAATAGTGCATTTTATTCGCCATTTCATGCGCTTTGAGATGCCGCTTAGCCCAATACGCTATCTGAAATAGGAGCGACGTAAATTGAACAAATGTGATAGTATTTCGCAGAATTCTTGTATTAACCAAAATATAAAATTATCTTTTCGGGTCTCTGATTGCCCTATCATAGAAGTTTAATAGTGCATTTTACTGGCAACTCCACGCGCTTTAAGATGCCGTCTAGCACAGTACGCTATCTGAAATACGAGCGACGTAAGTTGAACAAATGTGATAGAATTACGCTGAATTCTTATATTAACCGTAATATAAAATGATCTAATCGGGTCTCTGTTTGCCCTACCCTAGAAGCTTAATAGTGCATTTTACTCGCCATTTCATGCGCTTTAAGATGCCGCCTAGCCCAGTAGGCTATCTGAAATAGGAGCGACGTAAGTTGAACAAGTGTGATAGGATTTCGCTGAATTCTTATATTAACCAAAATATAAAATGATCTAATCGGGTCTCTATTCGCAATACCCTAGAAGTTTAATAGTGCATTTCACTCGTCATTTCATGCGCTTTGAGATGCCGCTTAGCCCAATTCGCTATCTGAAATAGGAGCGACGTAAATTGAATAAATGTGATAGAATTTCGCTGAACTCTTGTATTAACCAAAATATAAAATGATCTAATCGGGTCTCTGATTGCCCTATCATAGAAGTTTAATAGTGCATTTTACTCGCAATTCCACGCGCTTTAAGATGCCGCCTAGCCCAGTAGGCTATCTGAAATAGGAGCGACGTAAATTTTACAAATGTGATAGCATTACGCTGAATTCTTATATTAACCGTAATATAAAATGATCTAATCGGGTCTCTGATTGCCCTATCATAGAAGTTGAACAGTGCATTTCACTCGCCATTCCACGCGCTTTAAGATGCCGTCTAGCCCAGTACGCTATCTGAGATAGGAGCGACGTAAGTTGAACAAATGTGATAGAATTACGCTGAATTCTTATATTAACCGTAATATAAAATGATCAAATCGGGTCTCTGTTTGCCTTACGCTAGAAGCTTAATAGTGCATTTTACTCGCCATTTCATGCGCTTTGAGGTGCCGCTTAGCCCAATACGCTATCTGAAATAGGAGCGACATAAATTGAACAAATGTGATAGGATTTCCCTGAATTCTTTTGTTAACCATAATGTAAAATGATATAATCGTGTCTCCGTTCGCCCAAGCCTAGAAGTTTAATAGTGCATTTTATTCGCCATTTCATGCGCTTTGAGATGCCGCTTAGCTCAATACGCTATCCGAAATAGGAGCGACGTAAGTTGAACAAATGTAATAGAATTTCGCTGAATTCTTAAATTAACCATAATATAAAATGATCTAATCGGGTCTCTGTTTACCCTACCCTAGAAGTTTCATAGTCCATTTTACTCGCCATTTCATGCGCTTTGAGATGCCGCTTAGCCCAATACGCTATCTAAAATAGGAGCGACGTAAATTTAGCAAATGTGATAGAATTTCGCTGAATTCTTATAATAACTTTAATGTAAAATGATCTAATCGGGTCTGTATTCGCAATACCCTAGAAGTTTAATAGTGCATTTCACTCGTCATTTCATGCGCTTTGAGATGCCGCTTAGCCCAATTCGCTATCTGAAATAGGAGCGACGTAAATTGAATAAATGTGATAGAATTTCGCTGAACACTTATATTAACCAAAATATAAAATGATCTAATCTGGTCTCCCATTGCCCTATCATAGAAGGTTAGTAGTGCATTTTACTCGCCATTCAACGCGCTTTAAGATGCCGCCAAGCCCAGTAGGCTATCTGAAATAGTAGCGACGTAAATTGCACAAATGTGATAGAATTTCGCTGAATTCTTAAATTAACCATAATATAAAATGATCAAATCGGGTCTCTGTTTACCGTACCCTAGAAGTTTAATAGTGCGTTTTACTCGCCATTTCATGCGCTTTGAGGTGCCGCTTAGCCCAATACGCTATCTGAAATACGAGCGACGTAAATTGAACAAATGTGGTAGTATCTCGCTGAATTCTTGTATTAACCAAAATATAAAATGATCTAATCGGGTCTCTGATAACCCTATCATAGTAGTTTAGTAGTGCATTTCACTCGACATTTCATGCGCTTTAATGTGCCGTTTAGCCCAATAGGTTATCTGAAATAGGAGCGACGTGAATTGAACAAATGTGATAGAATTTCGCTGAATTCTTAAATTAACCATAATATAAAATGATCTAATCGGGTCTCTGATCGCCGTACCCTGGAAGATTAATAGTGCATTTCATTCGTCATTTCATGCGCAGTGAGATGACGCTTAGCCCAATACGCTATCTGAAATAGGAGCGACGTAAATTGAACAAATGTGATAGAATTTCGCTGAATTCTTATACTAACCAAAATATAAAATGATCTAATCAGGTCTCTGATTGCCCTATCATAGACGTTTAATAGTGCATTTTACTCGCCATTCCACGCGCTTTAAGATGCCGCCTAGCCCACTGCGCTATCTGATATAGGAGCGACGTAAATTGAACGAATGTGATAGGATTTCGCTGAATACTTTTATTAACCAAAATATAAAATGATCTAATCGGGCCTCTCTTTGCCTTACCCTAGAAGTTTAATAGTGCATTTTATTCGCCATTTCATGCTCTTTGAGATGCCGCTTAGCCCAATACGCTATCTGAAATAGGAGCGACGTAAATTGAACAAATGTGATAGTATTTCGCAGAATTCTTGTATTAACCAAAATATAAAATTATCTTTTCGGGTCTCTGATTGCCCTATCATAGAAGTTGAACAGTGCATTTCACTCGCCATTCCACGCGCTTTAAGATGCCGTCTAGCCCAGTACGGTATCTGAGATAGGAGCGACGTAAGTTGAACAAATGTGATAGAATTACGCTGAATTCTTATATTAACCGTAATATAAAATGATCAAATCGGGTCTCTGTTTGCCTTACCCTAGAAGTTTAATAGTGCATTTTACTCGCCATTTCATGCGCTTTGAGGTGCCGCTTAGCCCAATACGCTATCTGAAATAGGAGCGACATAAATTGAACAAATGTGATAGGATTTCCCTGAATTCTTTTATTAACCATAATGTAAAATGATATAATCGTGTCTCCGTTCGCCCAAGCCTAGAAGTTTAATAGTGCATTTTATTCGCCATTTCATGCGCTTTGAGATGCCGCTTAGCTCAATACGCTATCCGAAATAGGAGCGACGTAAGTTGAACAAATGTAATAGAATTTCGCTGAATTCTTAAATTAACCATAATATAAAATGATCTAATCGGGTCTCTGTTTACCCTACCCTAGAAGTTTCATAGTCCATTTTACTCGCCATTTCATGCGCTTTGAGATGCCGCTTAGCCCAATACGCTATCTAAAATAGGAGCGACGTAAATTTAGCAAATGTGATAGAATTTCGCTGAATTCTTATAATAACTTTAATGTAAAATGATCTAATCGGGTCTGTATTCGCAATACCCTAGAAGTTTAATAGTGCATTTCACTCGTCATTTCATGCGCTTTGAGATGCCGCTTAGCCCAATTCGCTATCTGAAATAGGAGCGACGTAAATTGAATAAATGTGATAGAATTTCGCTGAATACTTAAATTAACCAAAATATAAAATGATCTAATCTGGTCTCCCATTGCCCTATCATAGAAGGTTAGTAGTGCATTTTACTCGCCATTCAACGCGCTTTAAGATGCCGCCAAGCCCAGTAGGCTATCTGAAATAGTAGCGACGTAAATTGCACAAATGTGATAGAATTTCGCTGAATTCTTAAATTAACCATAATATAAAATGATCAAATCGGGTCTCTGTTTACCGTACCCTAGAAGTTTAATAGTGCGTTTTACTCGCCATTTCATGCGCTTTGAGGTGCCGCTTAGCCCAATACGCTATCTGAAATACGAGCGACGTAAATTGAACAAATGTGGTAGTATTTCGCTGAATTCTTGTATTAACCAAAATATAAAATGATCTAATCGGGTCTCTGATAACCCTATCATAGTAGTTTAGTAGTGCATTTCACTCGACATTTCATGCGCTTTAATGTGCCGTTTAGCCCAATAGGTTATCTGAAATAGGAGCGACGTAAATTGAACAAATGTGATAGAATTTCGCTGAATTCTTAAATTAACCATAATATAAAATGATCTAATCGGGTCTCTGATCGCCCTACCCTGGAAGATTAATAGTGCATTTCATTCGTCATTTCATGCGCTGTGAGATGCCGCTTAGCCCAATACGCTATCTGAAATAGGAGCGACGTAAATTGAACAAATGTGATAGAATTTCGCTGAATTCTTATACTAACCAAAATATAAAATGATCTAATCAGGTCTCTGATTGCCCTATCATAGACGTTTAATAGTGCATTTTACTCGCCATTCCACGCGCTTTAAGATGCCGCCTAGCCCACTGCGCTATCTGATATAGGAGCGACGTAAATTGAACAAATGTGATAGGATTTCGCTGAATACTTTTATTAACCAAAATATAAAATGATCTAATCGGGCCTCTCTTTGCCTTACCCTAGAAATTTACTAGTGCATTTTATTCGCCATTTCATGCGCTTTGAGATGCCGCTTAGCCCAATACGCTATCTGAAATAGGAGCGACGTAAATTGAACAAATGTGATAGTATTTCGCAGAATTCTTGTATTAACCAAAATATAAAATTATCTTTTCGGGTCTCTGATTGCCCTATCATAGAAGTTTAATAGTGCATTTTACTGGCAATTCCACGCGCTTTAAGATGCCGTCTAGCACAGTACGCTATCTGAAATAGGAGCGACGTAAGTTGAACAAATGTGATAGAATTACGCTGAATTCTTATATTAACCGTAATATAAAATGATCTAATCGGGTCTCTGTTTGCCTTACCCTAGAAGTTTAATAGTGCATTTTACTCGCCATTTCATGCGCTTTAAGATGCCGCGTAGCCCAGTAGGCTATCTGAAATAGGAGCGACGTAAGTTGAACAAGTGTGATAGGATTTCGCTGAATTCTTATATTAACCAAAATATAAAATGATCTAATCGGGTCTCTATTCGCAATACCCTAGAAGTTTAATAGTGCATTTCACTCGTCATTTCATGCGCTTTGAGATGCCGCTTAGCCCAATTCGCTATCTGAAATAGGAGCGACGTAAATTGAATAAATGTGATAGAATTTCGTTGAACTCTTGTATTAACCAAAATATAAATTGATCTAATCGGGTCTCTGATTGCCCTATCATAGAAGTTTAATAGTGCATTTTACTCGCAATTCCACGCGCTTTAAGATGCCGCCTAGCCCAGTAGGCTATCTGAAATAGGAGCGACGTAAATTTTACAAATGTGATAGCATTACGCTGAATTCTTATATTAACCGTAATATAAAATGATCTAATCGGGTCTCTGATTGCCCTATCATAGAAGTTGAACAGTGCATTTCACTCGCCATTCCACGCGCTTTAAGATGCCGTCTAGCCCAGTACGCTATCTGAGATAGGAGCGACGTAAGTTGAACAAATGTGATAGAATTACGCTGAATTCTTATATTAACCGTAATATAAAATGATCAAATCGGGTCTCTGTTTGCCTTACCCTAGAAGCTTAATAGTGCATTTTACTCGCCATTTCATGCGCTTTGAGGTGCCGCTTAGCCCAATACGCTATCTGAAATAGGAGCGACATAAATTGAACAAATGTGATAGGATTTCCCTGAATTCTTTTGTTAACCATAATGTAAAATGATATAATCGTGTCTCCGTTCGCCCAAGCCTAGAAGTTTAATAGTGCATTTTATTCGCCATTTCATGCGCTTTGAGATGCCGCTTAGCTCAATACGCTATCCGAAATAGGAGCGACGTAAGTTGAACAAATGTAATAGAATTTCGCTGAATTCTTAAATTAACCATAATATAAAATGATCTAATCGGGTCTCTGTTTACCCTACCCTAGAAGTTTCATAGTCCATTTTACTCGCCATTTCATGCGCTTTGAGATGCCGCTTAGCCCAATACGCTATCTAAAATAGGAGCGACGTAAATTTAGCAAATGTGATAGAATTTCGCTGAATTCTTATAATAACTTTAATGTAAAATGATCTAATCGGGTCTGTATTCGCAATACCCTAGAAGTTTAATAGTGCATTTCACTCGTCATTTCATGCGCTTTGAGATGCCGCTTAGCCCAATTCGCTATCTGAAATAGGAGCGACGTAAATTGAATAAATGTGATAGAATTTCGCTGAACACTTATATTAACCAAAATATAAAATGATCTAATCTGGTCTCCCATTGCCCTATCATAGAAGGTTAGTAGTGCATTTTACTCGCCATTCAACGCGCTTTAAGATGCCGCCAAGCCCAGTAGGCTATCTGAAATAGTAGCGACGTAAATTGCACAAATGTGATAGAATTTCGCTGAATTCTTAAATTAACCATAATATAAAATGATCAAATCGGGTCTCTGTTTACCGTACCCTAGAAGTTTAATAGTGCGTTTTACTCGCCATTTCATGCGCTTTGAGGTGCCGCTTAGCCCAATACGCTATCTGAAATAGGAGCGACGTAAATTGAACAAATGTGGTAGTATTTCGCTGAATTCTTGTATTAACCAAAATATAAAATGATCTAATCGGGTCTCTGATAACCCTATCATAGTAGTTTAGTAGTGCATTTCACTCGACATTTCATGCGCTTTAATGTGCCGTTTAGCCCAATAGGTTATCTGAAATAGGAGCGACGTAAATTGAACAAATGTGATAGAATTTCGCTGAATTCTTAAATTAACCATAATATAAAATGATCTAATCGGGTCTCTGATCGCCCTACCCTGGAAGATTAATAGTGCATTTCATTCGTCATTTCATGCGCTGTGAGATGCCGCTTAGCCCAATACGCTATCTGAAATAGGAGCGACGTAAATTGAACAAATGTGATAGAATTTCGCTGAATTCTTATACTAACCAAAATATAAAATGATCTAATCAGGTCTCTGATTGCCCTATCATAGACGTTTAATAGTGCATTTTACTCGCCATTCCACGCGCTTTAAGATGCCGCCTAGCCCACTGCGCTATCTGATATAGGAGCGACGTAAATTGAACGAATGTGATAGGATTTCGCTGAATACTTTTATTAACCAAAATATAAAATGATCTAATCGGGCCTCTCTTTGCCTTACCCTAGAAGTTTAATAGTGCATTTTATTCGCCATTTCATGCTCTTTGAGATGCCGCTTAGCCCAATACGCTATCTGAAATAGGAGCGACGTAAATTGAACAAATGTGATAGTATTTCGCAGAATTCTTGTATTAACCAAAATATAAAATTATCTTTTCGGGTCTCTGATTGCCCTATCATAGAAGTTTAATAGTGCATTTTACTGGCAATTCCACGCGCTTTAAGATGCCGTCTAGCACAGTACGCTATCTGAAATACGAGCGACGTAAGTTGAACAAATGTGATAGAATTACGCTGAATTCTTATGAGGTGAATGTGTGCGTAATGGATAACTCCGATTTGCGTTACACGCTCAATTTATTTACAATTAATATAACAGAATAAGAACAGGTATTGTCTGCGTCGCACGGCCGTACACGTGGTGAGTCGCAAGAGGTTCTGCCTCGTGTTCTCGTATGGTGACCGCGGCGCGCGGTCAGAAAACAACAGAAAAAACTCGTCGCGCAATCGGCAACGGTCGTCCGTTGCCGGTCTACGACGCGCCTGTGTTCGTACACTTTTAAAGAAAGATAGACCGTAAGCATTTAAAGAAAAGAAACTAAGCGAGGGTAATATCTCGATCTTTCACGGCAGGGATGTGGTAGCAGTGCCGTAGCTGCTACATCACCCCCCTGCCAGTGATTTACCTAATCACGAAAATCCAGCTTGAAATCTGTCGAGAAATCGTACTCGCCTACCTGCGCGGGTGGTAAATTGTGGTGTTACAATATCGCGAGATACATTTGGTTCTGTGTCGGAATTATTACAATTTTTATGTGTTAAATGATCACTTACAATATACGCGGGTTTTAACCTCTCGATTGAAATTGTGACATGTTTTCCTTGACGGTCTATGAGAAAAGTTTTATGTCCGCGGCTAATGACACGATATGGTCCATCATAAGGTTGTTGTAGAATGCCTTTCGATGCGTCGTGTCGTACGAAAACATGCTCGGAACTGGCAAGGTCTTTGTACACGAAGGTCCGCCGTGACCCATGGTGAGAACCTGCGACTGGGCTCAGATCCTGGAAATGTTGTCGCAGTTCCTTTACAAATGAAGTTGCGTCAGTGTCAGCTTCACCTGGACGCGGAGACAGGAATTCTCCAGGAAGTCGCAATGGTTCGCCGTACACCAACTCTGCTGTCGTTGCTTTTAAATCTTCCCTCCAGGCTGAACGAATACCCAGCAACGTGGTGGGGAGAATCTCTGTCCAACGTTGATTTTCATGGCAACGTATGGCTGCCTTTAACTGACGGTGGAACCTTTCCACCATCCCATTAGCCGCCGGGTGATATGCCGTAGTTCTTAGATGTCTGCTACCTGTTAACAAACTTAATTGTTTAAAAAGATTGGACTCAAATTGTCTACCTTGGTCCGTGGTGATCCTTAGCGGCGTTCCAAACCGAACAATCCACCCCTCGTAAAAGGCTCGAGCTACTGTGGCTGCTTCCTGGTCGCGGAGAGGTATTGCTTCAGGCCAGCGCGTAAAGCGATCCACGCAGGTAAGGCAATATCTGTATCCTTCGGAGACCGGTAGGATGACAATGTCCAAATGAACATGTTCGAACCTCGCCGATGGTCGCGAAAAAGAACCGAGGGGTGCTGATACGTGCCTGGTGATCTTGGAGCGTTGACATTGGATACAGTTCCGGGCCCATCTTCTGCAGTCTGTTTTGATCGATGGCCAAACGTACCTTTGCGTGATCAGTTTGACAGTGGCGTTGATTCCTGGATGCGATATTTTGTGTAGTGCGTTGAATGCAGTTTGACGAAACGATTTTGTGAGGAAAGGGCGAACGGTGTCTGTAGATATGTCGCAGTAAATTTGTTGTGTACTTCCCGGAATGGATATGCGTTTTAAATTCAAACCGGTGTTGCCTTGTAAGTACGTCAGTAATTCCTCGTCTTCTTCTTGCGATTTGGCCAGCATTTCAAAATCCAAAGTCTCTTCGATTTCGTCCACTCTTGACAACGCATCGGCGACAACGTTATCTCGACCTGCTACGTAGCGGATGTCCGTTGAGAATTCACTAATGAAGCTGAGATATCGAAATTGTCTTGGGGTGAATTTTTCTGGTTTCTGTTGGAAAGCGTAAATGATTGGTTTATGGTCTGTGAAGATAGTGAAAGTTCTTCCCTCGATCATATGACGGAAATATTTGACTGCGAGGTAGATAGCGAGTAATTCTCTGTCGTATGTAGCGTATTTCTGTTCCGTTGAGCTGAGTTTTTTTGAAAAGAAACCCAGTGGTTCCCAATTATCACCGATGCGTTGTTGAAGCGCGGCGCCAACAGCAGAATTCGAGGCGTCGCATATGATGGCCAATGGTGCGTCGATTTCAGGGTTTGTTAGTAGAGTAGCCTCTACTAACGCCTTTCTAGAGTCTTCAAATGCTGCGGTGGCGTCTGGTGTCCAATTTACAGGTGCGCTGCCTTTTATATTGTCCGCCAGCATGTCGTTCAGAGGTGCATGTACCTGTGCGGCTTTAGGTATGAAACGTCTATAAAAATTTACCATACCTAAAAACTGCCGTAATTGTTTCGCTGTGGTCGGCCGTGGATACTTTAAAATGGCCTCAACCTTTTCGGTGGATGGTCGGGTGCCTGATTCCGACACCAGGTAGCCTAAAAATTTTAACTCCGTCCTTCCGAAGATACATTTTGCAGTATTTATCACTATACCGTATTGTTTTAGCCGTTCAAAGACTATCTTGAGGTGTTGAAGGTGTTCCTCTTCGGATGTTGAAGCCACCAGTATGTCGTCAATGTATGCGAAACAAAAGTTCAAACCTCGCAACGCTTAATCGATAAAGCGCTGAAAGGTTTGAGCCGCGTTGCGTAACCCAAACGACATGAACGGAAATTCGAATAATCCGAAAGGAGTGGTAATAGCTGTCTTCGGAATATCTTCGGGTGCAACGGGGATTTGGTTGTAAGCTCGAACGAGATCAATGGTAGAAAAAATTTTCTTACCCCGCAAAGTTTGTGCAAAATCTTCAATATGCCTGACGGGATATCGGTCCGGCAAGGTCCTGGCGTTGAGAGCACGATAATCGCCACATGGTCTCCATTCGTCACTTCCTTTTTTTGGTACCATGTGCAAAGGTGACGACCAGCTACTCTCCGACGGTCGGGTTGTTCCTAATCGCGACATGGTTTCAAATTCCTTTTTGGCTGCCTGTAGCCTACCTGGTGCAAGACGCCGTGGTTTGCAGGTAACCGGTGGACCTGGTGCAGTACGAATGTGGTGCATCGTGCTGTGTTTTGGTTCGGAAGGTGTTCCTTCCGGTTTCGTAATTTCGGGAAATCGCTGGAGTAGAACATGATAAGCGGATTCCCCGAAGACTGTTTTGATGCTCGGGACGGCTTCACGGGCAGGCATTCCTCGTGTCGAGAGAGACGTCACTTGATCTAAGAGACGGCGATTGCGAACGTCTACTATTAGTCCGAAGTGAGCGAGGAAATCGACCCCGATTATGGGCCTGGAGACGTCGGCGATTACGAATCTCCATGTGAAAACCCGACGTAACCCTAAATTGAGAGTTAAAGTCGTAGTCCCGTACGTTGCGATGGTGGTGCCATTTGCTGCGGAAAGCTCGTAGGATGATTTTTCGCGCCGTCCTCGGATCATTGCTCGTGGAAAGACACAGAGGTCGGCGCCTGTGTCGACCAAAAATTGCGTCTTCGTGTCGTGATCGATGACGAAGAGACGGCGTAAAGTCGGGCTGGGGTCGCTAGCCGTCGTTAACGACTGCCCGGAATATTTCCCGCCTGGAAGGTGCACGGCTTAATGCAGTCCCTTGCGTCGGTACCGAAACTCCAGTGGTACCAGCAAATTCCATCCTTGCCATGTGTGCGCTTCCTCGATCGAGATCCGGAACGGCTCCGAGGACGTGAACGGGATCGAGGCTCCCTATCTCTCCGCGAGGTACGATCGCTCGTCATTTCTTGACGAAGCGCCGCTATTTCTTCTCGTAGCGACAGAGCGAGCTGCGACATTTTCAGTTGCAATAAAGCCTCGAGGGACCTACCTGCGTCGATTTCCTGCGGCGCCGGGGGTGACGCTTCGGCAATTTGATGGCGATGAGGCCTGGCATCGGTGATAGCGTCCGCCAGCTCGGCCACTTTGTCCAGTTCCGTGTCCTTCTGCGTGGCTAAAATTACCTGCGTGCTCGTCGGTAACCTCCCTAGCCAAAGGGTTCGCAATAAGGCGTCTGATACTTGCGTCCCGGCTAGGCTGCGCAGATGCCTCAAAAATTGCGAAGGTTTCCGATCGCCGATTTCCTCATGCTCCAGGAGGCGTCGCGTCTTCTGCTCTTGAGACACGCTCAAACGTCGGATCAGCTCGGTTTTTAGTTTTTCATACTGACCGGTCGCTGGCGGGTTCATTATTATGTCTCGAACCTCTGTGGCGTAACGTGGATCCAGGGCACTCAGGATATACCCGAACCTGGTGCTGTCGGTGGTCACTCCGGATACCTCGAAACTCCTTTCCACCATGCTGAACCACATTTCCGGATCGCTAGGACAAAAATCCGGTATACGAACGGCGACTCTTTCTATCGACGCTCTGCTCGTGGAGGCGTTGGCAGGGATATCCGCGTTCATGGCTGTATTGCTGCTTCAGCGGAGAGATCACTTACACTTTTAGCAGTTCTGCGCGAATTACACTATTGTATAAAAAGTTCACGGAAGTCTTTGAAGAAATACGGTCGATGGAGGAAAAAAAAAATTTTGTCTTGTCACGATCACGATCACGATCACAATCACTTCACGATCACGTCGCGATCACGTCGGGGTCACCAATAATTGAGGTGAATGTGTGCGTAATGGATAACTCCGATTTGCGTTACACGCTCAATTTATTTACAATTAATATAACAGAATAAGAACAGGTATTGTCTGCGTCGCACGGTCGTACACGTGGTGAGTCGCAAGAGGTTCTGCCTCGTGTTCTCGTATGGTGACCGCGGCGCGCGGTCAGAAAACAACAGAAAAAACTCGTCGCGCAATCGGCAACGGTCGTCCGTTGCCGGTCTACGACGCGCCTGTGTTCGTACACTTTTAAAGAAAGATAGACCGTAAGCATTTAAAGAAAAGAAACTAAGCGAGGGTAATATCTCGATCTTTCACGGCAGGGATGTGGTAGCAGTGCCGTAGCTGCTACACTTATATTAACCGTAATATAAAATGATCTAATCGGGTCTCTGTTTGCCTTACCCTAGAAGCTTAATAGTGCATTTTACTCGCCATTTCATGCGCTTTAAGATGCCGCGTAGCCCAGTAGGCTATCTGAAATAGGAGCGACGTAAGTTGAACAAGTGTGATAGGATTTCGCTGAATTCTTATATTAACCTAAATGTAAAATGATCTAATCGGGTCTCTATTCGCAATACCCTAGAAGTTTAATAGTGCATTTCACTCGTCATTTCATGCGCTTTGAGATGCCGCTTAGCCCAATTCGCTATCTGAAATAGGAGCGACGTAAATTGAATAAATGTGATAGAATTTCGCTGAACTCTTGTATTAACCAAAATATAAAATGATCTAACCGGGTCTCTGATTGCCCTATCATAGAAGTTTAATAGTGCATTTTACTCGCAATTCCACGCGCTTTAAGATGCCGCCTAGCCCAGTAGGCTATCTGAAATAGGAGCGACGTAAATTTTACAAATGTGATAGCATTACGCTGAATTCTTATATTAACCGTAATATAAAATGATCTAATCGGGTCTCTGATTGCCCTATCATAGAAGTTGAACAGTGCATTTCACTCGCCATTCCACGCGCTTTAAGATGCCGTCTAGCCCAGTACGCTATCTGAGATAGGAGCGACGTAAGTTGAACAAACGTGATAGAATTACGCTGAATTCTTATATTAACCGTAATATAAAATGATCAAATCGGGTCTCTGTTTGCCTTACCCTAGAAGTTTAATAGTGCATTTTACTCGCCATTTCATGCGCTTTGAGGTGCCGCTTAGCCCAATACGCTATCTGAAATAGGAGCGACATAAATTGAACAAATGTGATAGGATTTCCCTGAATTCTTTTATTAACCATAATGTAAAATGATATAATCGTGTCTCCGTTCGCCCAAGCCTAGAAGTTTAATAGTGCATTTTATTCGCCATTTCATGCGCTTTGAGATGCCGCTTAGCTCAATACGCTATCCGAAATAGGAGCGACGTAAGTTGAACAAATGTAATAGAATTTCGCTGAATTCTTAAATTAACCATAATATAAAATGATCTAATCGGGTCTCTGTTTACCCTACCCTAGAAGTTTCATAGTCCATTTTACTCGCCATTTCATGCGCTTTGAGATGCCGCTTAGCCCAATACGCTATCTAAAATAGGAGCGACGTAAATTTAGCAAATGTGATAGAATTTCGCTGAATTCTTATAATAACTTTAATGTAAAATGATCTAATCGGGTCTGTATTCGCAATACCCTAGAAGTTTAATAGTGCATTTCACTCGTCATTTCATGCGCTTTGAGATGCCGCTTAGCCCAATTCGCTATCTGAAATAGGAGCGACGTAAATTGAATAAATGTGATAGAATTTCGCTGAACACTTATATTAACCAAAATATAAAATGATCTAATCTGGTCTCCCATTGCCCTATCATAGAAGGTTAGTAGTGCATTTTACTCGCCATTCAACGCGCTTTAAGATGCCGCCAAGCCCAGTAGGCTATCTGAAATAGTAGCGACGTAAATTGCACAAATGTGATAGAATTTCGCTGAATTCTTAAATTAACCATAATATAAAATGATCAAATCGGGTCTCTGTTTACCGTACCCTAGAAGTTTAATAGTGCGTTTTACTCGCCATTTCATGCGCTTTGAGGTGCCGCTTAGCCCAATACGCTATCTGAAATAGGAGCGACGTAAATTGAACAAATGTGGTAGTATCTCGCTGAATTCTTGTATTAACCAAAATATAAAATGATCTAATCGGGTCTCTGATAACCCTATCATAGTAGTTTAGTAGTGCATTTCACTCGACATTTCATGCGCTTTAATGTGCCGTTTAGCCCAATAGGTTATCTGAAATAGGAGCGACGTGAATTGAACAAATGTGATAGAATTTCGCTGAATCCTTAAATTAACCATAATATAAAATGATCTAATCGGGTCTCTGATCGCCCTACCCTGGAAGATTAATAGTGCATTTCATTCGTCATTTCATGCGCAGTGAGATGACGCTTAGCCCAATACGCTATCTGAAATAGGAGCGACGTAAATTGAACAAATGTGATAGAATTTCGCTGAATTCTTATACTAACCAAAATATAAAATGATCTAATCAGGTCTCTGATTGCCCTATCATAGACGTTTAATAGTGCATTTTACTCGCCATTCCACGCGCTTTAAGATGCCGCCTAGCCCACTGCGCTATCTGATATAGGAGCGACGTAAATTGAACGAATGTGATAGGATTTCGCTGAATACTTTTATTAACCAAAATATAAAATGATCTAATCGGGCCTCTCTTTGCCTTACCCTAGAAGTTTAATAGTGCATTTTATTCGCCATTTCATGCGCTTTGAGATGCCGCTTAGCCCAATACGCTATCTGAAATAGGAGCGACGTAAATTGAACAAATGTGATAGTATTTCGCAGAATTCTTGTATTAACCAAAATATAAAATTATCTTTTCGGGTCTCTGATTGCCCTATCATAGAAGTTTAATAGTGCATTTTACTCGCCACTCCACGCGCTTTAAGATGCCGTCTAGCACAGTACGCTATCTGAAATACGAGCGACGTAAGTTGAACAAATGTGATAGAATTACGCTGAATTCTTATATTAACCGTAATATAAAATGATCTAATCGGGTCTCTGTTTGCCTTACCCTAGAAGCTTAATAGTGCATTTTACTCGCCATTTCATGCGCTTTAAGATGCCGCCTAGCCCAGTAGGCTATCTGAAATAGGAGCGACGTAAGTTGAACAAGTGTGATAGGATTTCGCTGAATTCTTATATTAACCTAAATGTAAAATGATCTAATCGGGTCTCTATTCGCAATACCCTAGAAGTTTAATAGTGCATTTCACTCGTCATTTCATGCGCTTTGAGATGCCGCTTAGCCCAATTCGCTATCTGAAATAGGAGCGACGTAAATTGAATAAATGTGATAGAATTTCGCTGAACTCTTGTATTAACCAAAATATAAAATGATCTAACCGGGTCTCTGATTGCCCTATCATAGAAGTTTAATAGTGCATTTTACTCGCAATTCCACTCGCTTTAAGATGCCGCCTAGCCCAGTAGGCTATCTGAAATAGGAGCGACGTAAATTTTACAAATGTGATAGCATTACGCTGAATTCTTATATTAACCGTAATATAAAATGATCTAATCGGGTCTCTGATTGCCCTATCATAGAAGTTGAACAGTGCATTTCACTCGCCATTCCACGCGCTTTAAGATGCCGTCTAGCCCAGTACGGTATCTGAGATAGGAGCGACGTAAGTTGAACAAATGTGATAGAATTACGCTGAATTCTTATATTAACCGTAATATAAAATGATCAAATCGGGTCTCTGTTTGCCTTACCCTAGAAGCTTAATAGTGCATTTTACTCGCCATTTCATGCGCTTTGAGGTGCCGCTTAGCCCAATACGCTATCTGAAATAGGAGCGACATAAATTGAACAAATGTGATAGGATTTCCCTGAATTCTTTTATTAACCATAATGTAAAATGATATAATCGGGTCTCCGTTCGCCCAAGCCTAGAAGTTTAATAGTGCATTTTATTCGCCATTTCATGCGCTTTGAGATGCCGCTTAGCTCAATACGCTATCCGAAATAGGAGCGACGTAAGTTGAACAAATGTAATAGAATTTCGCTGAATTCTTAAATTAACCATAATATAAAATGATCTAATCGGGTCTCTGTTTACCCTACCCTAGAAGTTTCATAGTCCATTTTACTCGCCATTTCATGCGCTTTGAGATGCCGCTTAGCCCAATACGCTATCTAAAATAGGAGCGACGTAAATTTAGCAAATGTGATAGAATTTCGCTGAATTCTTATAATAACTTTAATGTAAAATGATCTAATCGGGTCTGTATTCGCAATACCCTAGAAGTTTAATAGTGCATTTCACTCGTCATTTCATGCGCTTTGAGAGGCCGCTTAGCCCAATTCGCTATCTGAAATAGGAGCGACGTAAATTGAATAAATGTGATAGAATTTCGCTGAACACTTATATTAACCAAAATATAAAATGATCTAATCTGGTCTCCCATTGCCCTATCATAGAAGGTTAGTAGTGCATTTTACTCGCCATTCAACGCGCTTTAAGATGCCGCCAAGCCCAGTAGGCTATCTGAAATAGTAGCGACGTAAATTGCACAAATGTGATAGAATTTCGCTGAATTCTTAAATTAACCATAATACAAAATGATCTAATCGGGTCTCTGTTTACCGTACCCTAGAAGTTTAATAGTGCGTTTTACTCGCCATTTCATGCGCTTTGAGGTGCCGCTTAGCCCAATACGCTATCTGAAATAGGAGCGACGTAAATTGTACAAATGTGGTAGTATTTCGCTGAATTCTTGTATTAACCAAAATATAAAATGATCTAATCGGGTCTCTGATTGCCCTATCATAGAAGTTTAGTAGTGCATTTCACTCGACATTTCATGCGCTTTAATGTGCCGTTTAGCCCAATAGGTTATCTGAAATAGGAGCGACGTAAATTGAACAAATGTGATAGAATTTCGCTGAATCCTTAAATTAACCATAATATAAAATGATCTAATCGGGTCTCTGATCGCCCTACCCTGGAAGATTAATAGTGCATTTCATTCGTCATTTCATGCGCAGTGAGATGCCGCTTAGCCCAATACGCTATCTGAAATAGGAGCGACGTAAATTGAACAAATGTGATAGAATTTCGCTGAATTCTTATACTAACCAAAATATAAAATGATCTAATCAGGTCTCTGATTGCCCTATCATAGACGTTTAATAGTGCATTTTACTCGCCATTCCACGCGCTTTAAGATGCCGCCTAGCCCACTGCGCTATCTGATATAGGAGCGACGTAAATTGAACGAATGTGATAGGATTTCGCTGAATACTTTTATTAACCAAAATATAAAATGATCTAATGGGGCCTCTCTTTGCCTTACCCTAGAAGTTTAATAGTGCATTTTATTCGCCATTTCATGCTCTTTGAGATGCCGCTTAGCCCAATACGCTATCTGAAATAGGAGCGACGTAAATTGAACAAATGTGATAGTATTTCGCAGAATTCTTGTATTAACCAAAATATAAAATTATCTTTTCGGGTCTCTGATTGCCCTATCCGAGAAGTTTAGTAGTGCATTTTACTCGACATATCATGCGCTTTAACATGTCGCCTCGCCCAATACGCTATCTGAAATAGGAGCGACGTAAATTGAACAAATGTGATAGAATTACGCAGAATTCTTATATTAACCATAATATAAAATGATCTAATCGGGTCGCTGGTTGCTCTGTCATAGAAGCTTAATAGTGCATTTTACTCGCCATTTCATGCGCTTTAAAGATCCGCCTACTCCAATACGCTATCTTAAATTGGAGCTACGTAAGTTGCACAAGCGTGATAGAAGTACGCAGAATTCTTAAATTAACCATAATATAATACGATATATTCGGGTCTCTGAGTGCCCTATCATAGAAGTTTAATAGTGCATTTTGCGAGTCATTTCTTGCGCTTTAAGGTGCCGCATCGTGCAATACGCTATCTGAAATTGGAGCTACGTAAATTGAACAAATGTGACAGAATTACGCAGAATTCTTATATTAACCATACTATAATACGATATATTCGGGTCTCTGATTGCCCTATCATAGATGTTTAATAGTGCATTTTACTCGACATTTCATGCGCTTTGAGGTAACGCCTAGCCCAATACGCTATCTGAAGTCGGAGCGACATAAATTGAACAAATGTGATAGAATTTCGCTGAATTCTTAAATGAACCATACTATAAAATGGTCTAATCGGGTCTCTTATTGCCCTATCCGAGAAGTTTAATAGTGCATTTTACTCGTCATTTCATGCGCTTTAAGATGCCAGCTAGCCCAATACGCTATCTGAAATAGGGGCGACGTAAATTGAACGAATGTGATAGAATTTTGCTGAATTCTTATATTAAACATAATATAAAATGACCTAATCGGATGTCTGATTGACCTATCCCAGAGGTTTAGTAGTGCATTTTACTCGACATTTCATGCGTTTTAAGATGCCACCTAGCCCAATACGCTATCTGAAATAGGGGCGACGTAAATTGAACAAATGTGATAGAATTACGCAGAGTTCTTATATTAACCATAATATAATACGATCTATTCGGGTCACTGATTGCCGTATCATAGAAGTTTAACAGTGCATTTTACTCGTATTTAATGCGCTATAAGGTGCCGCTTAGCCCAATACGCAATCTGAAATAGGAGCGACGTAAAGTGAACTAATGTGATAGAATTTCCCTGAAATCTTATATTAAACAAAATATAAAATGATGTAATCGGGTCTCTGATTGCCGTATCATAGAAGTTTAATTGGGCATTTTACTCGCCATTCCACGCGCTTTAAGATGCCGCCTAGCCCAGTACGCTATCTGAAATAGGAGCGACGTAAATTGAACAAATGTGGTAGAATTTTGCTGAATCCTTAAATTAACCATAATATAAAATGATCTAATCGTGTCTCTGTTTGCCCTACCCTAGAAGTTTAATAGTACATTTTACTCGCCATTTCATGCGCTTTCAGATGCCGCTTAGCCCAATACGCTATCGGAGATAGGAGCGACGTAAATTGAACAATTGTGATAGAATTACGCTGCATTCTTGTATGAACCATAATATAAAATGATCTAATCGGGTCTCTGTTTGCCCTACCCTGGAAGTTTAATAGTGCATTTTACTCGTCATTTCATGCGCTTTGAGATACCGCATAGCCTAATGCGCTATCTGTAATAGGAGAGACGTAAATTGAACTAATGAGAAGGAATTACGCTGCATGCTTATATTAATCATAATATAAGATTATATAATCGGGTCTCTAATTGCCCTATCCTAGAAGTTTAGTAGTGTATTTTGCTCGACATTTCATGCGCTATATGATGCCGCCTAACCCAATACGCTATCTGAAACAGGAGCGACGTAAATGGAACAAATGTAATAGAATTACGCAGAATTCTTATATTAACCATAATATAGAATGATCTAATCGGCTCTCTGTTTACCCTACCCTGGAATATTAATAGTGCATTTTACTCGGCATTTCATGCGCTTTATGATGCAACCTATCCCAATACGCTATCTGAAATCGGGGCGACGTAAATTGAACAAATGTGATAAAAAATTAGGCCGAATTCTCATATTAACAATAATATAAAATGATCTAATCGTGTCTCCGATTGCCCTATCATAGAAGTTTAATAGTGCATTTTCCTCGTCATTTCAGGCGCTTTTAGGTGTCGCTTAGCCCAATACGCTATCTGAAATAGGAGCGACGTAAGTTGAACAAATGTGATAGAATTACGCAGAATTCTTATATTAACCATAATATAATACGATCTATTCGGGTCTCTGATTGCCCTATCCTAGAAGGTTACTAGTGCATTTTACTCGACATTTCATGCGCTTTAAGATGCCGCTTAGCCCAATACGCTATCTGAAATAGGAGCGACGAAAATTGAACAAATGTGATAAAATTACGTTGAATTCTTATATTAACAATAATATAAAATGATCTAATCGGGTCTGTGATTGCCCTATCATAGAAGGTTAGTAGTGCATTTTACTCAACATTTCATGCGCTTTAAGATGCCGCCTAGCCCAATACGCTATCTGATATAGGAGCGACGTAAATTGAACAAATGTGATAAAACTACGTTGAATTCTTATATTAACAATAACATAAAATGATCTAATCGGGTCTCTGATTGCCCTATCATAGAAGTTTAATAGTGCATTTTACTCGTCAGTCCATGTGCTTTAAGATGCCGCCTATCCCAATACGCTATCTGAAATAGGAGCGACGTAAATTGAACAAATGTGATAGAATTACGCTGAATTCTTATATTAATCTTAATATAAGATGATCTAATCGGGTCTCTGATTGCCCTATGCTAGAAGTGCAGTAGTGCATTTTGCTCGACATTCCATGCGCTTTAAGATGTCGCCTAGCCCATTACGCAATCTGAAATAGGAGCGACGTAAATTGAACAAATGTGATAGAATTTCGCTGAATTCTTATATTAACCAAAATATAAAATGATCTAATCTGGTCTCTGTTTGCCCTACCCTAGAAGTTTAGTAGTGCATTTTACTCGAAATTTCACGCGCTTTAAGATGCCGCTTAGACCAATACGCTATCTGAAATAGGAGCAACGTAAATCGAACAAATGTGGTTCAATTACGCTGCATCCATATATTAACCATAATATAAAATGATCTAATCGGGTCTCCGATTGCCCTATCATAGAATTTTAATAGTGAATTTTACTCGACATTTCATGCGCTTTAAGATGCCGCCTCGCCCAATACGCTATCTGAAATAGGGGCGACGTAAATTGAACAAATGTGATAGAATTACGCAGAATTCTTATATTAACCATCATTTAAAATGATCTAATCGGGTCTCTGATTGCCCTATCATAGAAGTTTAATAGTGCATTTTACTCAACATTTCATGCGCTTTAAGGAGCCACATAGCCCAATACGCTATCTGAAATTGGAGTTACGTAAATTGAACAAGTGTGATAGAGTTTCGCTGAATTCTTATATAAACCATAATATAAAATGTTCTAATCGGGTCTCTGATTGCCCTATCATAGAAGGATAGTAGGGCATTTTACTCGTCATTCCACGCGCTTTAAGATGCAGCCTAGCCCAATACCCTATCGGAAATAGAAGTGACGTAAATTGAACAAATGTGATTGAATTACGTAGCGTTCTTATATGAACCATAATATAAGATGATCTAAACGGGTCTCTGATTGCCCTATCATAGAAGCTTAATAGTGCATTTTACTCGACATTTCATGCGCTTTAAGATGCCACCTATCCCAATACGCTATCTGAAATAGGAGCGACGTAAAGTGAACAAATGTGATAGAATTACGCATAATTCTTATATTAACCATAATATAAAATGATCTAATCGGGTCTCTGATTGCCCAGTCATAGAAGTTTAATAGTGCATTTTACTCGTAATTTCATGCGCTTTAAGGAGCCGCTTAGCCCAAAACGCTATATGAAATAGGAGCGACGTAAATTGAACAAATGTGATAGAATTACGCTGAATTTATATATTAATCATAATATAAGATGACCTAATTGGGTCTCTGATTGCCCTATCCTAGAAGTTTAATAGTGCATTTTACTTGACATTTCATGCCCTTGAATATTCTGCTTAGCGAAATACGCTATCTGAAATAGGAGCGACGTACATTGAACAAATGTGATAGAATTTCGCAGTATTCTTATATTAACCATAATATACGAGCATCTAATTGGGTCTCTGATGGCCGTATCCGAGAAGGTTAGTGGTGCATTTTACGCGACATTTCATGCGCTTTAAGATTCCGCCAATCTCAATACGATATCTGGCGAAGGAGCGACGTCAATTGAGCAAATGTGATAAAATTTCGCTGAATTCTTATATTAACCATAGTATAAGATGTCTTAATCGGGTCTATGATTGCCCTACCCGAGAAGTTTAGAAGTGCATTTTACTCGACATTTCATGCGCTTTAAGATGCCGCCTAGCCCAATACGCTATCTGAAATCGGAGCTACGTAAATTGAACAAACGTGACAGAATTACGCAGAATTCTTATATTAACCATAATATAATACGTTCTATTCGGGTCTCTGATTGCCCTATCATAGAAGTTTGATAGTGCATTTTACTCGACATTTCATGTGCTTTAAGATGCCACCTAGCCCAATACGCTATCTGGAATAGGGGCGACGTAAATTGAACAAATGTGATAGAATAACGCAGAATACTTATATTAACCATAGTATAAGATGACCTAATCGGCTCTCTGATTGCCCTATTCGAGAAGTTTAATAGTGCATTTTACTCGACATTTCATGCGTTTTAAGATGCCGCCTAGTCCAATGCGCTACCTGAAATTGGAGCTATGTAAATTGAACAAACGTGATAGAATTACGCAGAATTCTTATATTATCCATAATATAATGCGATCTGTTAGGGTCTCTGATTGCCCTATGATAGAAGTTTAATAGTGCATTTTACTCGTCATTTCATGCGCTTTAAGGTGCCGCTAAGCCCAATACGCTATCTGAAATAGGGGCGACGTAAATTGAACAAATGTGATAAAACAACGTTGAATACTTATATTAACAATAATATGAATTGAACTAATCGGGTCTCTGATTGCCCTATCATAGAAGTTTAATAGTGCATTTTACTCGTCATTTCATGCGCTTTAAGGTGCCGCCTAGTCCAATGCGCTATCCGAAATTGGAGCTACGTAAATTGAACAAACGTGATAGAATTACGCAGAATTCTTATATTAACCATAATATAATAGGCTCTATTCGGGTCTCTGATTGGCCTATCATAGAAGTTTAATACAGCATGTTACTCGTCATTTCATTCGCTTTAAGGTGCCGCTTGGCCCAATACGCTATCTGAAAGAGGAGCGACGTAAATTGAACAAATGTGATAGAATTTCGATGAATTCTTAAATTAATCATAATATAATACGATCTATTCGGGTCTCTGATTGCCCTATCATAGAAGTTTGGTAGTGCATGTTACTCATCATTTCATGCGCTTTAAGGTGCCGCCTGGCCCAATACACTATCTGAAATAGGAG
>CAKAJE020000827.1:0-34277 GCA_916610135.2 Macropis europaea
TTAAAGCGCGTGGAAGGGCGAGTAAAATGCTCTACTAAACTTCTATGGTAAGGCAATCAGAGTCCCGTTTAGATCATTTTATGTATTGTTTAATATAAGATTTCAGGGAAATTCTATCACATTTGTTCAATTTACGTCGCTCGTATTTCAGATAGCGTATTGGGCTAAGCGGCATCTCAAAGCGTATGAAATGACGAGAGAAATGCACTATTAAACTTCTAGGATAAGGCAAACGGAGACCCGATTAGACCATTTTATATTACGGTTAATATAAGAATTCAGCGTTATTCTATCACATTTGTTCAACTGAAGTCGCTCCTGTTTCAGATAGCGTACTCTGATAGGCGGCATCCTAAAGCGCGTGGAATGGCGAGTAAAATGCACTATTAAACTTCTAGGGTAATGCAAACAGAGACCCGATTAGATCATTTTATATTACGGTTAATATAAGATTTCAGGGAAATTCTATCACATTTGTTCAATTTACGTCGCTCCTATTTCAGATAGCTATTGGGCTAAGCGGCATCTCAAAGCGCATGAAATGACGAGAGAAATGCACTATTAAACTTCTTGGGTACGGCGAACAGAGACCCGATTACATCATTTTATATTATGGTTAATATAAGAATTCAGCGATATTCTATCGCGTTAGTTCAATTTGCGTCGCTCCTATTTCAGATAGCGTATGGGCTAAGCGGCATCTCAAAGCGCATGAAATGACGAATAAATGCACTATTAAGCTTCTACGCTAGGGCGAACAGAGACCCGATTAGATCATTTAACATTATGGTAAATAAAAGAATTCAGCGAAATTCTATCACATTTGTTCAATTTACGTCGCTCCTATTTCAGATAGCGTATTGGGCTAAGCGGCATCTCAAAGCGCACGAAAGGGCGAGTAAAATGCACTATTGAACTTCTAGGGTGGGGCTATCAGAGACCCGATAAGATCATTTTATATTACGGTTAATATAAGAATTCAGCGAAGTTCTATCACATTTGTTCAATTTACGTCGCTCCTATTTCAGATAGCTTATTGGGCTAAGCGGCAACTCAAAGCGCATGAAATGACGAGTGAAATGCACTATTAAACTTCTAGGGTAGGGCCAACAAAGACCCGATTAGATCATATTACATTAAGGTTAAAATAAGAATTCAGCGAAATTCTATCACATTTGTTCAACTTACGTAGCTCCTATTTCAGATAGCGTGCTGGGCTAGACGGCAACTTAAAGCGCGTGGAATGGCGAGTAAAATGCACTGTTAAACTTCTATGATAGGGCAATCAGAGACCCGATTAGATCATTTTATATTTTGGTTAATATAAGAATTCAGCGAAATTCTATCACATTTGTTCAATTTACATCGCTCCTATTTCAAATAGCGTATTGGGCTAAGCGGCATCTCATTGCGCATGAAATGGCGAGTAAAATGCACTATTAAACTTCTGGGATAAGGCAAACGGAGACCCGATTAGACCATTTTATATTACGGTTAATATAAGAATTCAGCGTTATTCTATCACATTTGTTCAACTGACGTCGCTCCTATTTCAGATAGCGTACTCTGATAGGCGGCATCCTAAAGCGCGTTGAATGGCGAGTAAAATGCACTATTAAACTTCTAGGGTAATGCAAACAGAGACCCGATTAGATCATTTTATATTACGGTTAATATAAGATTTCAGGGAGATTCTGTCACATTTGTTCAATTTACGTCGCTCCTATTTCAGATAGCTATTGGGCTAAGCGGCATCACAAAGCGCATGAAATGACGAGAGAAATGCACTATTAAACTTCTTGGGTACGGCGAACAGAGACCCGATTACATCATTTTATATTATGGTTAATATAAGAATTCAGCGATATTCTATCGCATTAGTTCAATTTGCGTCGCTCCTATTTCAGATAGCGTATTGGGCTAAGCGGCATCTCAAAGCGCACGAAAGGGCGAGCAAAATGCACTATTGAACTTCTAGGGTGGGGCAATCAGAGACCCGATAAGATCATTTTATATTACGGTTAATATAAGAATTCAGCGAAGTTCTATCACATTTGTTCAATTTACGTCGCTCCTATTTCAGATAGCTTATTGGGCTAAGCGGCAACTCAAAGCGCATGAAATGACGAGTGAAATGCACTATTAAACTTCTAGGGTAGGGCGAACAAAGACCCGATTAGATCATTTTACATTAAGGTTAAAATAAGAATTCAGCGAAATTCTATCACATTTGTTCAATTTACGTCGCTCCTATTTCAGATAGCGTATTGGGCTAAGCGGCATCTCAAAGCGCATGAAATGGCGAGTAAAATGCATTATTAAACTTCTAGGGTAGGGCAATCAGAGACCCGATTAGATCATTTTATATTTTGGTTAATATAAGGATTCAGCGTAATTCTATCACATTTGTTCAATTTACGTCGCTCCTATTTCAGATAGCGACTTGTGCTAAGCGGCATCTCAAAGCACAAGAAATGGCGAAAAAAATGCACTATTACACTTCTAGGGTAGGGCAAACAGAGACCCGATTAGATCATTTTATATTACGGTTAATATAAGAATTCAGCGTAATTCTGTGACATTTGTTCAACTTACGTAGCTCCTATTTCAGATAGCGTGCTGGGCTAGGCGGCAACTTAAAGCGCGTGGAATGGCGAGTAAAATGCACTATTAAGCTTCTATGATAGGGCAATCAGAGACCCGCTTAGATCATTTTATATTTTGGTTAATATAAGAATTCAGCGAAATTCTATCACATTTGTTCAATTTACGTCGCTCCTATTTCAGATAGCGTATTGGGATAAGCGGCATCTCAAGGCGCATGAAATGGCGAGTAAAATGCACTACTAAACTTCTAGGGTAGGGCAATCAGAGACCCGATTAGGTCATTTTATATTATGGTTAATTTAAGAATTCAGCAAAATTCTAACACATTTGTTCAATTTACGTCGCTCCTATTTCAGATAGCGTACTCGGATAGGCGGCATCTTAAAGCGCGTGGAATGGCGAGTAAAATGTACTATTAAACTTCTATGATAGGGCAATCTGAGACCCGGTTAGATCATTTTATATTTTGGTTAATATAAGAATTCAGCGAAATTCTATCACATTTGTTTAATTTACGTCGCTCCTATTTCAGATAGCGTATTGGGCTAAGCGGCATCTCAAAGTGCATGAAATGGGGAGTAAAATGCACTATTAAACTTCTAGGGCAGGGCAATCAGAGACCCGATTAGATCATTTTATATTTTGGTTAATATAAGAATTCAGCGAAATTCTATCACATTTGTTCAATTTACGTCGCTCCTATTTCAGATAGCGTATTGGGCTAAGCGGCATCTCAAAGCGCATGAAATGGCGTGTAAAATGCACTATTAAGTTTCTACGCTAGGGCGAAGAGAGACCCGATTAGATCATTTAACATTATGGTTAATAAAAGAATTCAGCGAAATTCTATCACGTTTGTTCAATTTACGTCGCTACTATTTCAGATAGCGTATTGGGCTAACCGGCATCTGAAAGCGCATGAAATGGCGACTAAAATGCACTGTTAAACTTCTAGGGTAGGGCAAACAGAGACCCGATTAGATCATTTCATATTATGGTTTATTTAAGAATTCAGAAAAATTCTATCGCATTTGTTCAATTTACGTCGCCCCTATTTCACATAGCTTATTGGGCTAAGCGGTATCTCAAAGCGCATTGAATGACGAGTGAAATGCACTATTGAAGTTCTTTGAGAGGGCTATCAGAGACCCGATCAGATCATTTTATATTACGGTTAATATAAGAATTCAGCGTAATTCCATCACATTTGTTCAATTTACGTCGCTCCTATTTCAGATAGCGTATTGGGCTAAGCGGCATCTTAAAGCGCGCGGAATGACGAGTGAAATGCACTATTAAACTCCTAGGGTAGGGCAAACAGAGACTCGATTAGATCATTTTATATTATGGTTAATTTATCAATTCAGCGAAATTCTATCATATTTGTTCAATTTACGTCGCTCCTATTTCAGATAGCTTATTGGGCTAAGCGGCATCGCAAAGCGCATGAATTGACGAGTGAAATGCACTATTAAACTTCTAGGATAAGGCAAACAGAGACCCGATTAGATCATTTTATATTACGGTTAATATAAGAATTCAGCGTAATTCTGTCACATTTGTCCAAGTTACGTAGCTCCTATTTCAGATAGCGTACTGGGCTAGGCGGCAACTTAAACCGCGTGGAATGGCGAGTAAAATGCACTATTAAACTTCTATGATAGGGCAATCAGAGACCCGATTAGTTCATTTTATATTTTGGTTAATATAAGAATCCAGCGAAATTCTATCACATTTGTTCAATTTACGTCGCTCCTATTTCAGATAGCGTATTGGGCTAAGCGGCATCTCAAAGCGCATGAAATGGCGAGTACAATGCACTATTAAACTTCTGGGGTAGGGCAATCAGAGACCCCATTAGATCATTTTATATTACGGTTAATATAAGAATTCAGCGTAATTCTGTGACATTTGTTCAACTTACGTAGCTCCTATTTCAGATAGCGTACTGGGCTAGGCGGCAACTTAAAGCGCGTGGAATGGCGAGTAAAATGCACTATTAAACTTCTAGCATAAGGCAAACGGAGACCCGATCAGATCATTTTATATTACGGTTAATATAAGAATTCAGCGAAGTTCTATCACATTTGTTCAATTTACGTCGCTCCTATTTCAGATAGCGTATTGGGCTAAGCTGCATCTCAAAGCGCAATAAATGGCTCGTAAAATGCACTATTAAACTTCTAGGGTAGGGCAAACAGAGACCGGAATAGATCATTTTATATTTTGGTTAATATAAGAATTCAGCGAAATTCTATCACATTTGTTCAATTTACGTCGCTCCTATTTCAGATAGCGTATTGGGCTAAGAGGCATCGCAAAGCGCATGAAATGGCGAGTAAAATGCACTATTAAACTTCTAGGGTAGGGCAATCAGAGACCCGATTAGATCATTTTATATTTTGGTTAATAAAAGGATTCATCGAAATTCTATCACATTTGTTCAATTTACATCGCTCCTATTTCAGATAGCGTACTGGGCTAAGCGGCATCTCAAAGCGCAAGAAATGGCGAGTAAAATGCACTATTAAACTTCTATGATAGGGCAATCAGAGACCCGATTAGTTCATTTTATATTTTGGTTAATATAAGAATCCAGCGAAATTCTATCACATTTGTTCAATTTACGTCGCTCCTATTTCAGATAGCGTATTGGGCTAAGCGGCATCTCAAAGCGCATGAAATGGCGAGTACAATGCACTATTAAACTTCTGGGGTAGGGCAATCAGAGACCCCATTAGATCATTTTATATTACGGTTAATATAAGAATTCAGCGTAATTCTGTGACATTTGTTCAACTTACGTAGCTCCTATTTCAGATAGCGTACTGGGCTAGGCGGCAACTTAAAGCGCGTGGAATGGCGAGTAAAATGCACTATTAAACTTCTAGCATAAGGCAAACGGAGACCCGATCAGATCATTTTATATTACGGTTAATATAAGAATTCAGCGAAGTTCTATCACATTTGTTCAATTTACGTCGCTCCTATTTCAGATAGCGTATTGGGCTAAGCTGCATCTCAAAGCGCAATAAATGGCTCGTAAAATGCACTATTAAACTTCTAGGGTAGGGCAAACAGAGACCGGAATAGATCATTTTATATTTTGGTTAATATAAGAATTCAGCGAAATTCTATCACATTTGTTCAATTTACGTCGCTCCTATTTCAGATAGCGTATTGGGCTAAGAGGCATCGCAAAGCGCATGAAATGGCGAGTAAAATGCACTATTAAACTTCTAGGGTAGGGCAATCAGAGACCCGATTAGATCATTTTATATTTTGGTTAATAAAAGAATTCATCGAAATTCTATCACATTTGTTCAATTTACATCGCTCCTATTTCAGATAGCGTACTGGGCTAAGCGGCATCTCAAAGCGCAAGAAATGGCGAGTAAAATGTTCTATTAAACTTCTAGGATAAGGCAAACAGAGACCCGATTAGATCATTTTATATTACGGATAATATAAGAATTCAGCGTAATTCTGTGACATTTGTTCAACTTACGTAGCTCCTATTTCAGATAGCGTGCTGGGCTAGGCGGCAACTTAAAGCGCGTGGAATGGCGAGTAAAATGCACTATTAAGCTTCTATGATAGGGCAATCAGAGACCCGCTTAGATCATTGTATATTTTGGTTAATATAAGAATTCAGCGAAATTCTGTCACATTTGTTTAATTTACGTCGCTCCTATTTCAGATAGCGTATTGGGCTAAGCGGCATCTCAAAGTGCATGAAATGGGGAGTAAAATGCACTATTAAACTTCTAGGGTAGGGCAATCAGAGACCCGATTAGATCATTTTATATTTTGGTTAATAAAAGGATTCAGCGAAATTCTATCACGTTTGTTCAATTTACGTCGCTACTATTTCAGATAGCGTATTGGGCTAACCGGCATCTCAAAGCGCATGAAATGGCGACTAAAATGCACTGTTAAACTTCTAGGGTAGGGCAAACAGAGACCCGATTAGATCATTTCATATTATGGTTTATTTAAGAATTCAGAAAAATTCTATCGCATTTGTTCAATTTACGTCGCCCCTATTTCACATAGCTTATTGGGCTAAGCGGCATCTCAAAGCGCATTGAATGACGAGTGAAATGCACTATTGAACTTCTATGATAGGGCTATCAGAGACCCGATCAGATCATTTTATATTACGGTTAATATAAGAATTCAGCGTAATTCTATCACATTTGTTCAATTTACGTCGCTGATATTTCAGATAGCGTATTGGGCTAAGCGGCATCTCAAAGCGCAAGAAATGGCGAGTAAAATGCACTATTAAACTTCTAGGGTAGGGCAAACAGAGACCCGATAAGATTATTTTATATTATGGTTAATTTAAGAATTCAGCGAAACTCTATCACATTTGTTCAATTTATGTCGCTCCTATTTCAGATAGCATACTGGGCTAGGCGGCATCTTAAAGCGCGTGGAATGGCGAGTAAAATGCACTATTAAACTTCTATGATAGGGCTATCAGAGACCCGATTAGATCATTTTATATTACGGTTAATATAAGAATTCAGCGTAATTCTGTGACATTTGTTCAACTTACGTAGCTCCTATTTCGGATAGCGTGCTGGGCTAGGCGGCAACTTAAAGCGCGTGGAATGGCGAGTAAAATGCACTATTAAACTTCTATGATAGGGCAATCAGAGACCCGATTAGATCATTTTATATTTTGGTTAATTTATCAATTCAGCGAAATTCTATCATATTTGTTCAATTTACGTCGCTCCTATTTCAGATAGCTTATTGGGCTAAGCGGCATCGCAAAGCGCATGAATTGACGAGTAAAATGCACTATTAAACTTCTAGGATAAGGCAAACAGAGACCCGATTAGATCATTTTATATTACGGTTAATATAAGAATTCAGCGTAATTCTGTCACATTTGTCCAAGTTACGTAGCTCCTATTTCAGATAGCGTACTGGGCTAGGCGGCAACTTAAACCGCGTGGAATGGCGAGTAAAATGCACTATTAAACTTCTAGCATAAGGCAAACGGAGACCCGATCAGATCATTTTATATTACGGTTAATATAAGAATTCAGCGAAGTTCTATCACATTTGTTCAATTTACGTCGCTCCTATTTCAGATAGCGTATTGGGCTAAGAGGCATCGCAAAGCGCATGAAATGGCGAGTAAAATGCACTATTAAACTTCTAGGATAAGGCAAACAGAGACCCGATTAGATCATTTTATATTACGGTTAATATAAGAAATCAGCGTAATTCTGTCACATTCGTTCAACTTACGTAGCTCCTATTTCAGATAGCGTACTGGGCTAGGCGGCATCTTAAAGCGCGTGGAATGGCGAGTAAAATGCACTATTAAACTTCTATGATAGGGCAATCAGAGACCCGATTAGATCATTTTATATTTTGGTTAATATAAGAATTCAGCGAAATTCTGTCACATTTGTTCAATTTACGTCGCTCCAATTTCAGACAGCTTATTGGGCTAAGCGGCATCGCAAAGCGCATGAATTGACGAGTGAAATGCACTATTAAACTTCTTGGGTAGGGCGAACAAAGACCCGATTAGATCATTTTACATTAAGGTTAATATAAGAATTCAGCGAAATTCTATCACATTTGTTCAATTTACATCGCTCCTATTTCAGATAGCGCCTTGTGCTAAGCGGCATCTCAAAGCGCAAGAAATGGCGAGTAAAATGCACTATTACACTTCTAGGGTAGGGCAAACAGAGACCCCATTAGATCATTTTATATTATGGTTAATTTAAGAATGAAGCGAAATTCTATCACATTTGTTCAATTTACGTCGCTCCTATTTCAGATAGCGTATTGGGCTAAGCGGCATCTCAAAGCGCATGAAATGGCGAGTAAAATGCACTATTAAACTTCTAGGGTAGGGCAATCAGAGACCCGATTAGATCATTTTATATTTTGGTTAATAAAAGAATTCATCGAAATTCTATCACATTTGTTCAATTTACATCGCTCCTATTTCAGATAGCGTACTGGGCTAAGCGGCATCTCAAAGCGCAAGAAATGGCGAGTAAAATGCACTATTAAACTTCAAGGATAAGGCAAACAGAGACCCGATTAGATCATTTTATATTACGGTTAATATAAGAATTCAGCGTAATTCTGTGACATTTGTTCAATTTATGTCGCTCCTATTTCAGATATCATACTGGGCTAGGCGGCATCTTAAAGCGCGTGGAATGGCGAGTAAAATGCACTATTAAACTTCTATGATAGGGCTATCAGAGACCCGATTAGATCATTTTATATTTTGGTTAATATAAGAATTCAGCGAAATTCTGTCACATTCGTTCAATTTACGTCGCTCCTATTTCAGATAGCGTACTGGGCTAAGCGGCATCTCAAAGCGCATGAAATGGCGAGTAAAATGCACTATTAAACTTCTAGGGTTGGGCGAACAAAGACCCGATTAGATCATTTTACATTAAGGTTAATATAAGAATTCAGGCAAATTCTATCACGTTTGTTCAATTTACGTCGCTACTATTTCAGATAGCGTATTGGGCTAAGCGGCATCTCAAAGCGCATGAAATGGCGACTAAAATGCACTGTTAAACTTCTAGGTTAGGGCAAACAGAGACCCGATAAGATCATTTTATATTATGGTTAATTTAAGAATTCAGCGAAACTCTATCACATTTGTTCAATTTATGTCGCTCCTATTTCAGATAGCGTATTGGGCTAAATGGCATCGCAATGCGCATGAAATGGCGAGTAAAATGCACTATTAAACTTCTAGGATAAGGCAAACGGAGACCCGATTAGATCATTTTATATTACGGTTAATATAAGAATTCAGCGTAATTCTATCACATTTGTTCAACTTACGTCGCTCCTATTTCAGATAGCATACTGCGCTAGGCGGCATCTTAAAGCGCGTGGAATGGCGAGTAAAATGCACAATTAAACTTCTATGATAGGGCTATCAGAGACCCGATTAGATCATTTTATATTTTGGTTAATATAAGAATTCAGCGAAATTCTGTCACATTCGTTCAAGTTACGTCGCTCCTATTTCAGATAGCGTATTGGGCTAAGCGGCATCTCAAAGCGCATGAAATGGCGAGTAAAATGCACTATTAAACTTCTAGGGTTGGGCGAACAAAGACCCGATTAGATCTTTTTACATTAAGGTTAATATAAGAATTCAGGCAAATTCTATCACATTTGTTCAATTTACGTCGCTCCTATTTCAGATAGCGTATTGGGCTAAGCGGCATCTCAAAGCGCACGAAAGGGCGAGTAAAATGCACTATTAAACTTCTAGGGTAGGGCAATCAGAGACCCGATTAGATCATTTTACATGAAGGTTAAGATAAGAATTCAGCGAAATTCTATCACATTTGTTCAATTTACGTCGCTCCTATTTCAGATAGCGTACTGCGCTAGGCGGAATCTTAAAGCGCGTAGATTGGCGAGTAAAATGCACTATTAAACTTCTAGGGTAAGGCAATCAGAGACCCAATTAGATGATTTTATATTATGGTTAATTTAAGAATTCAGCAAAATTCTATTACATTTGTTCAATTTACGTCGTTCCTATTTCGGATAGCGTGCTGGGCTAGGCGGCAACTTAAAGCGCGTGGAATGGCGAGTAAAATGCACTATTAAACTTCTATGATAGGGCAATCAGAGACCCGATTAGATCATTTTATATTTTGGTTAATATAAGTATTCAGCGAAATTCTATCACATTTGTTCAATTTACGTCGCTCCTATTTCAGATAGCGTATTGGGCTAAGCGGCATCTTAAAGCGCGCGGAATGGCGAGTAAAATGCACTATTAAACTTCTAGGGTAGGGCAAACAGAGACTCGATTAGATCATTTTATATTATGGTTAATTTATCAATTCAGCGAAATTCTATCACATTTGTTCAATTTACGTGGCTCCTATTTCAGATAGCTTATTGGGCTAAGCGGCATCGCAAAGCGCATGAATTGACGAGTAAAATGCACTATTAAACTTCTAGGATAAGGCAAACAGAGACCCGATTAGATCATTTTATATTACGGTTAATATAAGAATTCAGCGTAATTCTGTGACATTTGTTCAACTTACGTAGCTCCTATTTCAGATAGCGTACTGGGCTAGGCGGCAACTTAAAGCGCGTGGAATGGTGAGTAAAATGCACTATTAAACTTCTAGGGTAGGGCAATCAGAGACCCGATTAGATCATTTTATATTATGGTTAATATAAGAATTCAGCGAAGTTCTATCACATTTGTTTAATTTACGTCGCTCCTATTTCAGATAGCGTATTGGGCTAAGCGGCATCTCAAAGCGCATGAAATGGCGAGTAAAATGCACTATTAAACTTCTAGGGTAGGGCAATCAGAGACCCGATTAGATCATTTTATATTTTGGTTAATATAAGAATTCAGCGAAATTCTATCACATTTGTTCAATTTACGTCGCTCCTATTTCAGATAGCTTATGGGGCTAAGCGGCATCTCAAAGCGCATGAAATGGCGAGTAAAATGCACTATTAAACATCTAGGGTAGGGCAATCAGAGACCCGATTAGATCATTTTATATTTTGGTTAATATAAGAATTCAGCGAAATTCTATCATATTTGTTCAATTTACGTCGCTCCTATTTCAGATAGCGTATTGGGCTAAGCGGCATCTCAAAGCGCATGAAATGGCGAGTAAAATGCACTCTTAAACTTCTAGGATAAGGCAAACAGAGACCCGATTAGAACATTTTATATTACGGTTAACATAAGAATGCAGCGTATTTCTGTGACATTTGTTCAACTTACGTAGCTCCTATTTCAGATAGCGTACTGGGCTAGGCGGCAACTCAAAGCGCATGAAATGGCGAGTAAAATGCACTATTAAACTTCTAGGGTAGGGCAATCAGAGACCCGATTAGATCATTTTATATTTTGATTAATATAAGAATTCAGCGAAATTCTATCACATTTGTTCAATTTACGTCGCTCCTATTTCAGATAGCGTATTGGGCTAAGCGGCATCTCAAAGCGCATGAAATGGCGAGTAAAATGCACTATTAAACTTCTAGGGGAGGGCAATCAGAGACCCGATTAGATCATTTTATATTTTGGTTAATATAAGAATCCAGCGAAATTCTATCACATTTGTTCAATTTACGTCGCTCCTATTTCAGATAGCGTATTGGGCTAAGCGGCATCTCACAGCGCACGAAAGGGCGAGTAAAATGCACTATTAAACTTCTAGGGTAGGGCAATCAGAGACCCGATAAGATCATTTCATATTTTGGTTAATATAAGAATTCAGCGAAATTCTATCACATTTGTTCAATTTACGTCGCTCCTATTTCAGATAGCGTATTGGGCTAAGCGGCATCTCAAAGCGCATGGAATGACGAGTAAAATGCACTAATAAACTTCTAGGATAAGGCAAACGGAGATCCGATTAGACCATTTTATATTACGGTTAATATAAGAATTCAGCGTTATTCTATCACATTTGTTCAACTTACGTCGCTCCTATTTCAGATAGCGTACTCGGATAGGCGGCAGCTTAAAGCGCGTGGAAAGGCGAGTAAAATGCACTATTAAACTTCGAGGGTAATGCAAACAGAGACCCGATTAGATCATTTTATATTACGGTTAATATAAGATTTCAGGGAAATTCTATCACATTTGTTCAATTTACGTCGCTCCTATTTCAGATAGCTATTGGGCTAAGCGGCATCTCAAAGCGCATGACATGACGAGAGAAATGCACTATTAAACTTCTTGGGTAGGGCGAACAGAGACCCGATTACATCATTTTATATTAAGGTTAATATAAGTATTCAGGGAACTTCTATCACATTTGTTCAATTTACGTCGCTCCTATTTCAGACAGCGTATTGGGCTAAGCGGCATCTCAAAGCGCACGAAAGGGCGAGTAAAATGCACTATTAAACTTCTAGGGTAGGGCAAACAGAGACCCCATTAGATCATTTTATATTTTGGTTAATATAAGAATTCAGCGAAATTCTATCACATTTGTTCAATTTACGTCGTTCCTATTTCAGATAGCATACTGGGCTAGGCGGCATCTTAAAGCGCGTGGAATGGCGAGTAAAATGCACTATTAAACTTCGAGGGTAATGCAAACAGAGACCCGATTAGATCATTTTATATTACGGTTAATATAAGAATTCAGCGAAATTCTATCACATTTGTTCAATTTACGTCGCTCCTATTTCTGATAGCGAATTGGGCTAAGCGGCATCTCAAAGCGCACGAAAGGGCGAGTAAAATGCACTATTAAACTTCTAGGGTAGGGCAATCAGAGACCCGATTAGATCATTTTACATGAAGGTTAAGATAAGAATTCAGCGAAATTCTATCACATTTGTTCAATTTACGTCGCTCCTATTTCAGATAGCGTATTGGGCTAAGCGGCATCTCAAAGCGCACGAAAGGGCGAGTAAAATGCACTATTAAACTTCTAGGGTAGGGCAAACAGAGACCCCATTAGATCATTTTATATTTTGGTTAATATAAGAATTCAGCGAAATTCTATCACAGTTTTTCAATTTACGTCGCTCCTATTTCAGATAGTGTACTGGGCTAGGCGGCATCTTAAAGCGCGTGGAAGGGCGAGTAAAATGCACTACTAAACTTCTATGATAGGGCAATCAGAGTCCCGTTTAGATCATTTTATATTTTCTTTAATATAAGATTTCAGGGAAATTCTATCACATTTGTTCAATTTACGTCGCTCCTATTTCAGATAGCTATTGGGCTATGCGGCATCTCAAAGCGCATGAAATGACGAGAGAAATGTACTATTAAACTTCTAGGGTAGGGCGAACAGAGACCCGATTAGGTCATTTCATATTATGGTTAATTACAGAATTCAGCGAAATTCTATCACATTTGTTTAATTTACGTCGCTCCTATTTCAGATAGCGTATTGGGCGAAGCGGCATCTCAAAGCGCATGAAATGGCGAGTAAAATGCACTATTAAACTTCTAGGGTAGGGCAAACAGAGACCCCATTAGATCATTTTATATTTTGGTTAATATAAGAATTCAGCGAAATTCTATCACATTTTTTCAATTTACGTCGCTCCTATTTCAGATAGTGTACTGGGCTAGGCGGCATCTTAAAGCGCGTGGAAGGGCGAGTAAAATGCACTACTAAACTTCTATGGTAGGGCAATCAGAGTCCCGTTTAGATCATTTTATGTATTGTTTAATATAAGATTTCAGGGAAATTCTATCACATTTGTTCAATTTACGTCGCTCCTATTTCAGATAGCGTATTGGGCTAAGCGGCATCTCAAAGCGTATGAAATGACGAGAGAAATGCACTATTAAACTTCTTGGGTAGGGCGAACAGAGACCCGATTAGGTCATTTCATATTATGGTTAATTACAGAATTCAGCGAAATTCTATCACATTTGTTCAACTTACGTCGCTCCTATTTCAGATAGCGTACTCTGATAGGCGGCATCCTAAAGCGCGCGGAATGGCGAGTAGAATGCACTATTAAACTTCTAGGGTAATGCAAACAGAGACCCGATTAGATCATTTTATATTACGGTTAATATAAGATTTCAGGGAAATTCTATCACATTTGTTCAATTTACGTCGCTCCTATTTCAGATAGCTATTGGGCTAAGCGGCATCTCAAAGCGCATGAAATGACGAGTGAAATGCACAATTAAACTTCTTGGGTAGGGCGAACAGAGACCCGATTACATCATTTTATATTTTGGTTAACATAACAATTCAGCGAAATTCTATCACATTTGTTCAATTTACGTCGCTCCTATTTCAGATAGCGTACTCGGATAGGCGGCATCTTAAAGCGCGTAGAATGGTGAGTAAAATGCACTATTAAACTTCTAGGGTAAGGCAATCAGAGACCCGATAAGATCATTTTATATTATGGTTAATATAAGAATTCAGCGAAATTCTATCACATTTGTTTAATTTACGTCGCTCCCATTTCAGATAGCGTATTGGGCGAAGCGGCATCTCAAAGCGCATGAAATGGCGAGCAAAATGCACTATTAAACTTCTAGGGTAGGGCAATCAGAGACCCGATTAGATCATTTTATATTTTGGTTAATATAAGAATCCAGCGAAATTCTATCACATTTGTTCAATTTACATCGCTCCTATTTCAGATAGCGTACTGGGCTAAGCGGCATCTCAAAGCGCAAGAAATGGCGAGTAAAATGCACTATTAAACTTCTAGGATAAGGCAAACAGAGACCCGATTAGATCATTTTATATTACGGTTAATATAAGAATTCAGCGTAATTCTGTGACATTTGTGCAACTTACGTAGCTCCTATTTCAGATAGCGTGCTGGGCTAGGCGGCAACTTAAAGCGCGTGGAATGGCGAGTAAAATGCACTGTTAAACTTCTATGATAGGGCAATCAGAGACCCGATTAGATCATTTTATATTTTGGTTAATATAAGAATTCAGCGAAATTCTATCACATTTGTTCAATTTACGTTGCTCCTATTTCAGATAGCTTATTGGGCTAAGCGGCAGCGCAAAGCGCATGAATTGACGAGTAAAATGCACTATTAAACTTCTAGGATAAGGCAAACAGAGACCCGATTAGATCATTTTATATTACGGTTAATATAAGAATTCAGCGTAATTCTGTGACATTTGTTCAACTTACGTAGCTCCTATTTCAGATAGCGTACTGGGCTAGGCGGCAACTCAAAGCGCATGAAATGGCGAGTAAAATGCACTATTAAACTTCTAGGGTAGGGCAATCAGAGACCCGATTAGATCATTTTATATTTTGATTAATATAAGAATTCAGCGAAATTCTATCACATTTGTTCAATTTATGTCGCTCCTATTTCAGATAGCGTATTGGGCTAAGCGGCATCTCAAAGCGCATGAAATGGCGAGTAAAATGCATTATTAAACTTCTAGGGGAGGGCAATCAGAGACCCGATTAGATCATTTTATATTTTGGTTAATATAAGAATCCAGCGAAATTCTATCACATTTGTTCAATTTACGTCGCTCCTATTTCAGATAGCTATTGGGCTATGCGGCATCTCAAAGCGCATGAAATGACGAGAGAAATGTACTATTAAACTTCTAGGGTAGGGCGAACAGAGACCCGATTAGGTCATTTCATATTATGGTTAATTACAGAATTCAGCGAAATTCTATCACATTTGTTTAATTTACGTCGCTCCTATTTCAGATAGCGTATTGGCGAAGCGGCATCTCAAAGCGCATGAAATGGCGAGTAAAATGCACTATTAAACTTCTAGGATAAGGCAAACAGAGACCCGATTAGATCATTTTATATTACGGTTAATATAAGAATTCAGCGTAATTCTGTGACATTTGTGCAACTTACGTAGCTCCTATTTCAGATAGCGTGCTGGGCTAGGCGGCAACTTAAAGCGCGTGGAATGGCGAGTAAAATGCACTGTTAAACTTCTATGATAGGGCAATCAGAGACCCGATTAGATCATTTTATATTTTGGTTAATATAAGAATTCAGCGAAATTCTATCACATTTGTTCAATTTACGTTGCTCCTATTTCAGATAGCTTATTGGGCTAAGCGGCAGCGCAAAGCGCATGAATTGACGAGTAAAATGCACTATTAAACTTCTAGGATAAGGCAAACAGAGACCCGATTAGATCATTTTATATTACGGTTAATATAAGAATTCAGCGTAATTCTGTGACATTTGTTCAACTTACGTAGCTCCTATTTCAGATAGCGTACTGGGCTAGGCGGCAACTCAAAGCGCATGAAATGGCGAGTAAAATGCACTATTAAACTTCTAGGGTAGGGCAATCAGAGACCCGATTAGATCATTTTATATTTTGATTAATATAAGAATTCAGCGAAATTCTATCACATTTGTTCAATTTACGTCGCTCCTATTTCAGATAGCGTATTGGGCTAAGCGGCATCTCAAAGCGCATGAAATGGCGAGTAAAATGCATTATTAAACTTCTAGGGGAGGGCAATCAGAGACCCGATTAGATCATTTTATATTTTGGTTAATATAAGAATCCAGCGAAATTCTATCACATTTGTTCAATTTACGTCGCTCCTATTTCAGATAGCGTATTGGGCTAAGCGGCATCTCACAGCGCACGAAAGGGCGAGTAAAATGCACTATTAAACTTCTAGGGTAGGGCAATCAGAGACCCGATAAGATCATTTCATATTTTGGTTAATATAAGAATTCAGCGAAATTCTATCACATTTGTTCAATTTACGTCGCTCCTATTTCAGATAGCGTATTGGGCTAAGCGGCATCTCAAAGCGCATGGAATGACGAGTAAAATGCACTAATAAACTTCTAGGATAAGGCAAACGGAGATCCGATTAGACCATTTTATATTACGGTTAATATAAGAATTCAGCGTTATTCTATCACATTTGTTCAACTTACGTCGCTCCTATTTCAGATAGCGTACTCGGATAGGCGGCAGCTTAAAGCGCGTGGAAAGGCGAGTAAAATGCACTATTAAACTTCGAGGGTAATGCAAACAGAGACCCGATTAGATCATTTTATATTACGGTTAATATAAGATTTCAGGGAAATTCTATCACATTTGTTCAATTTACGTCGCTCCTATTTCAGATAGCTATTGGGCTAAGCGGCATCTCAAAGCGCATGACATGACGAGAGAAATGCACTATTAAACTTCTTGGGTAGGGCGAACAGAGACCCGATTACATCATTTTATATTAAGGTTAATATAAGTATTCAGGGAACTTCTATCACATTTGTTCAATTTACGTCGTTCCTATTTCAGATAGCGTACTGGGCTAGGCGGCATCTTAAAGCGCGTGGAATGGCGAGTAAAATGCACTATTAAACTTCGAGGGTAATGCAAACAGAGACCCGATTAGATCATTTTATATTACGGTTAATATAAGAATTCAGCGAAATTCTATCACATTTGTTCAATTTACGTCGCTCCTATTTCTGATAGCGAATTGGGCTAAGCGGCATCTCAAAGCGCACGAAAGGGCGAGTAAAATGCACTATTAAACTTCTAGGGTAGGGCAATCAGAGACCCGATTAGATCATTTCACATGAAGGTTAAGATAAGAATTCAGCGAAATTCTATCACATTTGTTCAATTTACGTCGCTCCTATTTCAGATAGCGTATTGGGCTAAGCGGCATCTCAAAGCGCACGAAAGGGCGAGTAAAATGCACTATTAAACTTCTAGGGTAGGGCAAACAGAGACCCCATTAGATCATTTTATATTTTGGTTAATATAAGAATTCAGCGAAATTCTATCACATTTTTTCAATTTACGTCGCTCCTATTTCAGATAGTGTACTGGGCTAGGCGGCATCTTAAAGCGCGTGGAAGGGCGAGTAAAATGCACTACTAAACTTCTATGATAGGGCAATCAGAGTCCCGTTTAGATCATTTTATATTTTCTTTAATATAAGATTTCAGGGAAATTCTATCACATTTGTTCAATTTACGTCGCTCCTATTTCAGATAGCGTATTGGGCTAAGCGGCATCTCAAAGCGCAAGAAATGGCGAGTAAAATGCACTATTAAGCTTCTAGGGTTGGGCACATAGAGACCCGATTAGATCATTTTATATTATGGTTAATTTAAGAATTCAGCGAAATCCTATCACATTTGTTCATTTTACGTCGCTCCTATTTCAGATAGCGTATTGGGCTAAGCGGCATCTCAAAGCGCATGAAATGACGAGTAAAATGCACTATTAAACTTCTAGGGTAGGGCAATCAGAGACCCGATTAGATCATTTTATATTATGGTTAATTTAAGAATTCAGCAAAATTCTATCACGTTTGTTCAATTTACGTCGTTCCTATTTCAGATAGCATACTGGGCTAGGCGGCATCTTACAGCGCGTGGAATTGCGAGTAAAATGCACTATTAATCTTCTAGCATAAGGCAAACGGAGACCCGATTAGACCATTTTATATTACGGTTAATATAAGAATTCAGCGAAATTCTATCACATTTGTTCAATTTACGTCGCTCCTATTTCAGATAGCGTATTGGGCTATGCGGCATCTCAAAGCGCATGAAATGACGAGAGAAATGCACTATTAAACTTCTTGGGTAGGGCGAACAGAGACCCGATTACATCATTTTATATTATGGTTAATTTAAGAATTCAGCAAAATTCTATCACATTTGTTCAATTTACGTCGCTCCTATTTCAGATTGCGTACTGGGCTACGCGGTATCTTAAAGCGCGTGGAATGGCGAGTAAAATGCACTATTAAACTTCTAGCATAAGGCAAACGGAGACCCGATTAGACCATTTTATATTACGGTTAATATAAGAATTCAGCGTTATTCTATCACATTTGTTCAACTTACGTCGCTCCTATTTCAGAAAGCGTACTCGGATAGGCGGTATCTTAAAGCGCGTGGAATGGCGAGTAAAATGCACTATTAAACTTCTCGGGTAATGCAAACAGAGACCCGATTAGATCATTTTATATTACGGTTAATATAAGAATTCAGCGTAATTCTGTGACATTTGTTCAACTTACGTAGCTCCTATTTCAGATAGCGTACTGGGCTAGGCGGCAACTTAAAGCGCGTGGAATGGTGAGTAAAATGCACTATTAAACTTCTAGGGTAGGGCAATCAGAGACCCGATTAGTTCATTTTATATTTTGGTTAATATAAGAATCCAGCGAAATTCTATCACATTTGTTCAGTTTACGTCGCTCCTATTTCAGTTAGCGTATTGGGCTAAGCGGCATCTCAAAGCGCACGAAAGGGCGAGTAAAATGCACTATTAAACTTCTAGGGTGGGGCAAGCAGAGACCCGATCAGATCATTTTATATTACGGTTAATATAAGAATTCACCGAAGTTCTATCACATTTGTTCAATTTACGTCGCTCCTATTTCAGATAGCTTATTGGGCTAAGCGGCAACTCAGAGCGCATGAAATGACGAGTGAAATGCACTGTTAAACTTCTAGGGTAGGGCGAACAAAGACCCGAT
Source organism: Macropis europaea (assembly GCA_916610135.2). NCBI lineage: Eukaryota > Metazoa > Arthropoda > Insecta > Hymenoptera > Melittidae > Macropis > Macropis europaea. The sequence continues at coordinate 19,596 of CAKAJE020000827.1, forward strand.
TAGATCATTTTACATTAAGGTTAAAATAAGAATTCAGCGAAATTCTATCACTTTTGTTCAATTTACGTCGCTCCTATTTCAGATAGCGTATTGGGCTAAGCTGAATCTCAAAGCGCAATAAATGGCTCGTAAAATGCACTATTAAACTTCTAGGGTAGGGCAAACAGAGACCGGAATAGATCATTTTATATTTTGGTTAATATAAGAATTCAGCGAAATTCTATCACATTTGTTCAACTTACGTCGCTCCTATTTCAGATAGCGTATTGGGCTAAGAGGCATCTCAAAGCGCATGAAATGGCGAGTAAAATGCCCTATTAAACTTCTAGGATAAGGCAAACAGAGACCCGATTAGATCATTTTATATTACGGTTAATACAAGAAATCAGCGTAATTCTGTCACATTCGTTCAACTTACGTAGCTCCTATTTCAGATAGCGTACTGGGCTAGGCGGCATCTTAAAGCGCGTGGAATGGCGAGTAAAATGCACTATTAAACTTCTATGATAGGGCAATCAGAGACCCGATTAGATCATTTTATATTTTGGTTAATATAAGAATTCAGCGAAATTCTGTCACATTTGTTCAATTTACGTCGCTCCAATTTCAGATAGCTTATTGGGCTAAGCGGCATCGCAAAGCGCATGAATTGACGAGTGAAATGCACTATTAAACTTCTTGGGTAGGGCGAACAAAGACCCGATTAGATCATTTTACATTAAGGTTAATATAAGAATTCAGCGAAATTCTATCACATTTGTTCAATTTACGTCGCTCCTATTTCAGATAGCGTATTGGGCTAAGCGGCATCTCACAGCGCACGAAAGGGCGAGTAAAATGCACTATTAAACTTCTAGGGTAGGGCAATCAGAGACCCGATAAGATCATTTCATATTTTGGTTAATATAAGAATTCAGCGAAATTCTATCACATTTGTTCAATTTACGTCGCTCCTATTTCAGATAGCGTATTGGGCTAAGCGGCATCTCAAAGCGCATGGAATGACGAGTAAAATGCACTAATAAACTTCTAGGATAAGGCAAACGGAGATCCGATTAGACCATTTTATATTACGGTTAATATAAGAATTCAGCGTTATTCTATCACATTTGTTCAACTTACGTCGCTCCTATTTCAGATAGCGTACTCGGATAGGCGGCAGCTTAAAGCGCGTGGAAAGGCGAGTAAAATGCACTATTAAACTTCGAGGGTAATGCAAACAGAGACCCGATTAGATCATTTTATATTACGGTTAATATAAGATTTCAGGGAAATTCTATCACATTTGTTCAATTTACGTCGCTCCTATTTCAGATAGCTATTGGGCTAAGCGGCATCTCAAAGCGCATGACATGACGAGAGAAATGCACTATTAAACTTCTTGGGTAGGGCGAACAGAGACCCGATTACATCATTTTATATTAAGGTTAATATAAGTATTCAGGGAACTTCTATCACATTTGTTCAATTTACGTCGTTCCTATTTCAGATAGCATACTGGGCTAGGCGGCATCTTAAAGCGCGTGGAATGGCGAGTAAAATGCACTATTAAACTTCGAGGGTAATGCAAACAGAGACCCGATTAGATCATTTTATATTACGGTTAATATAAGAATTCAGCGAAATTCTATCACATTTGTTCAATTTACGTCGCTCCTATTTCTGATAGCGAATTGGGCTAAGCGGCATCTCAAAGCGCACGAAAGGGCGAGTAAAATGCACTATTAAACTTCTAGGGTAGGGCAATCAGAGACCCGATTAGATCATTTCACATGAAGGTTAAGATAAGAATTCAGCGAAATTCTATCACATTTGTTCAATTTACGTCGCTCCTATTTCAGATAGCGTATTGGGCTAAGCGGCATCTCAAAGCGCACGAAAGGGCGAGTAAAATGCACTATTAAACTTCTAGGGTAGGGCAAACAGAGACCCCATTAGATCATTTTATATTTTGGTTAATATAAGAATTCAGCGAAATTCTATCACATTTTTTCAATTTACGTCGCTCCTATTTCAGATAGTGTACTGGGCTAGGCGGCATCTTAAAGCGCGTGGAAGGGCGAGTAAAATGCACTACTAAACTTCTATGATAGGGCAATCAGAGTCCCGTTTAGATCATTTTATATTTTCTTTAATATAAGATTTCAGGGAAATTCTATCACATTTGTTCAATTTACGTCGCTCCTATTTCAGATAGCGTATTGGGCTAAGCGGCATCTCAAAGCGCAAGAAATGGCGAGTAAAATGCACTATTAAGCTTCTAGGGTTGGGCACATAGAGACCCGATTAGATCATTTTATATTATGGTTAATTTAAGAATTCAGCGAAATCCTATCACATTTGTTCATTTTACGTCGCTCCTATTTCAGATAGCGTATTGGGCTAAGCGGCATCTCAAAGCGCATGAAATGACGAGTAAAATGCACTATTAAACTTCTAGGGTAGGGCAATCAGAGACCCGATTAGATCATTTTATATTATGGTTAATTTAAGAATTCAGCAAAATTCTATCACGTTTGTTCAATTTACGTCGTTCCTATTTCAGATAGCATACTGGGCTAGGCGGCATCTTACAGCGCGTGGAATTGCGAGTAAAATGCACTATTAATCTTCTAGCATAAGGCAAACGGAGACCCGATTAGACCATTTTATATTACGGTTAATATAAGAATTCAGCGAAATTCTATCACATTTGTTCAATTTACGTCGCTCCTATTTCAGATAGCGTATTGGGCTATGCGGCATCTCAAAGCGCATGAAATGACGAGAGAAATGCACTATTAAACTTCTTGGGTAGGGCGAACAGAGACCCGATTACATCATTTTATATTATGGTTAATTTAAGAATTCAGCAAAATTCTATCACATTTGTTCAATTTACGTCGCTCCTATTTCAGATTGCGTACTGGGCTACGCGGTATCTTAAAGCGCGTGGAATGGCGAGTAAAATGCACTATTAAACTTCTAGCATAAGGCAAACGGAGACCCGATTAGACCATTTTATATTACGGTTAATATAAGAATTCAGCGTTATTCTATCACATTTGTTCAACTTACGTCGCTCCTATTTCAGAAAGCGTACTCGGATAGGCGGTATCTTAAAGCGCGTGGAATGGCGAGTAAAATGCACTATTAAACCTCTCGGGTAATGCAAACAGAGACCCGATTAGATCATTTTATATTACGGTTAATATAAGAATTCAGCGTAATTCTGTGACATTTGTTCAACTTACGTAGCTCCTATTTCAGATAGCGTACTGGGCTAGGCGGCAACTTAAAGCGCGTGGAATGGTGAGTAAAATGCACTATTAAACTTCTAGGGTAGGGCAATCAGAGACCCGATTAGTTCATTTTATATTTTGGTTAATATAAGAATCCAGCGAAATTCTATCACATTTGTTCAGTTTACGTCGCTCCTATTTCAGTTAGCGTATTGGGCTAAGCGGCATCTCAAAGCGCACGAAAGGGCGAGTAAAATGCACTATTAAACTTCTAGGGTGGGGCAAGCAGAGACCCGATCAGATCATTTTATATTACGGTTAATATAAGAATTCACCGAAGTTCTATCACATTTGTTCAATTTACGTCGCTCCTATTTCAGATAGCTTATTGGGCTAAGCGGCAACTCAGAGCGCATGAAATGACGAGTGAAATGCACTGTTAAACTTCTAGGGTAGGGCGAACAAAGACCCGATTAGATCATTTTACATTAAGGTTAAAATAAGAATTCAGCGAAATTCTATCACTTTTGTTCAATTTACGTCGCTCCTATTTCAGATAGCGTATTGGGCTAAGCTGAATCTCAAAGCGCAATAAATGGCTCGTAAAATGCACTATTAAACTTCTAGGGTAGGGCAAACAGAGACCGGAATAGATCATTTTATATTTTGGTTAATATAAGAATTCAGCGAAATTCTATCACATTTGTTCAACTTACGTCGCTCCTATTTCAGATAGCGTATTGGGCTAAGAGGCATCTCAAAGCGCATGAAATGGCGAGTAAAATGCCCTATTAAACTTCTAGGATAAGGCAAACAGAGACCCGATTAGATCATTTTATATTACGGTTAATACAAGAAATCAGCGTAATTCTGTCACATTCGTTCAACTTACGTAGCTCCTATTTCAGATAGCGTACTGGGCTAGGCGGCATCTTAAAGCGCGTGGAATGGCGAGTAAAATGCACTATTAAACTTCTATGATAGGGCAATCAGAGACCCGATTAGATCATTTTATATTTTGGTTAATATAAGAATTCAGCGAAATTCTGTCACATTTGTTCAATTTACGTCGCTCCAATTTCAGATAGCTTATTGGGCTAAGCGGCATCGCAAAGCGCATGAATTGACGAGTGAAATGCACTATTAAACTTCTTGGGTAGGGCGAACAAAGACCCGATTAGATCATTTTACATTAAGGTTAATATAAGAATTCAGCGAAATTCTATCACATTTGTTCAATTTACATCGCTCCTATTTCAGATAGCGACTTGTGCTAAGCAGCATCTCAAAGCGCAAGAAATGGCGAGTAAAATGCACTATTACACTTCTAGGGTAGGGCAAACAGAGACCCCATTAGATCATTTTATATTATGGTTAATTTAAGAATGGAGCGAAATTCTATCACATTTGTTCAATTTACGTCGCTCCTATTTCAGATAGCGTATTGGGCTAAGCGGCATCTCAAAGCGCATGAAATGGCGAGTAAAATGCACTATTAAACTTCTAGGGTAGGGCAATCAGAGACCCGATTAGATCATTTTATATTTTGGTTAATAAAAGAATTCATCGAAATTCTATCACATTTGTTCAATTTACATCGCTCCTATTTCAGATAGCGTACTGGGCTAAGCGGCATCTCAAAGCGCAAGAAATGGCGAGTAAAATGCACTATTAAACTTCCAGGATAAGACAAACAGAGACCCGATTAGATCATTTTATATTACGGTTAATATAAGAATTCAGCGTAATTCTGTGACATTTGTTCAACTTACGTAGCTCCTATTTCAGATAGCGTGCTGGGCTAGGCGGCAACTTAAAGCGCGTGGAATGGCGAGTAAAATGCACTATTAAGCTTCTATGATAGGGCAATCAGAGACCCGCTTAGATCATTTTATATTTTGGTTAATATAAGAATTTAGCGAAATTCTGTCACATTCGTTCAATTTACGTCGCTCCTATTTCAGATAGCGTATTGGGCTAAGCGGCATCTCAAAGCGCATGAAATGGCGAGTAAAATGCACTATTAAACTTCTAGGGTAGGGCGAACAAAGACCCGATTAGATCATTTTACATTAAGGTTAATATAAGAATTCAGCGAAATTCTATCACGTTTGTTCAATTTACGTCGCTACTATTTCAGATAGCGTATTGGGCTAAGCGGCATCTCAAAGCGCATGAAATGGCGACTAAAATGCACTGTTAAACTTCTAGGTTAGGGCAAACAGAGACCCGATAAGATCATTTTATATTATGGTTAATTTAAGAATTCAGCGAAACTCTATCACATTTGTTCAATTTATGTCGCTCCTATTTCAGATAGCGTATTGGGCTAAATGGCATCGCAATGCGCATGAAATGGCGAGTAAAATGCACTATTAAACTTCTAGGATAAGGCAAACGGAGACCCGATTAGATCATTTTATATTACGGTTAATATAAGAATTCAGCGTAATTCTATCACATTTGTTCAACTTACGTCGCTCCTATTTCAGATAGCATACTGCGCTAGGCGGCATCTTAAAGCGCGTGGAATGGCGAGTAAAATGCACAATTAAACTTCTATGATAGGGCTATCAGAGACCCGATTAGATCATTTTATATTTTGGTTAATATAAGAATTCAGCGAAATTCTGTCACATTCGTTCAAGTTACGTCGCTCCTATTTCAGATAGCGTATTGGGCTAAGCGGCATCTCAAAGCGCATGAAATGGCGAGTAAAATGCACTATTAAACTTCTAGGGTTGGGCGAACAAAGACCCGATTAGATCTTTTTACATTAAGGTTAATATAAGAATTCAGGCAAATTCTATCACATTTGTTCAATTTACGTCGCTCCTATTTCAGATAGCGTATTGGGCTAAGCGCCATCTCAAAGCGCATGAAATGGCGAGTAAAATGCACTGTTAAACTTCTAGGGTAGGGCAAACAGAGACCCGATTAGATCATTTTATATTATGGTTAATTTTAGAATTCAGCCAAATTCTATCACATTTGTTCAATTTACGTCGCTCCTATTTCAGATAGCGTACTGCGCTAGGCGGAATCTTAAAGCGCGTGGATTGGCGAGTAAAATGCACTATTAAACTTCTAGGGTAAGGCAATCAGAGACCCAATTAGATGATTTTATATTATGGTTAATTTAAGAATTCAGCAAAATTCTATTACATTTGTTCAATTTACGTCGTTCCTATTTCGGATAGCGTGCTGGGCTAGGCGGCAACTTAAAGCGCGTGGAATGGCGAGTAAAATGCACTATTAAACTTCTATGATAGGGCAATCAGAGACCCGATTAGATCATTTTATATTTTGGTTAATATAAGTATTCAGCGAAATTCTATCACATTTGTTCAATTTACGTCGCTCCTATTTCAGATAGCGTATTGGGCTAAGCGGCATCTTAAAGCGCGCGGAATGGCGAGTAAAATGCACTATTAAACTTCTAGGGTAGGGCAAACAGAGACTCGATTAGATCATTTTATATTATGGTTAATTTATCAATTCAGCGAAATTCTATCACATTTGTTCAATTTACGTGGCTCCTATTTCAGATAGCTTATTGGGCTAAGCGGCATCGCAAAGCGCATGAATTGACGAGTAAAATGCACTATTAAACTTCTAGGATAAGGCAAACAGAGACCCGATTAGATCATTTTATATTACGGTTAATATAAGAATTCAGCGTAATTCTGTGACATTTGTTCAACTTACGTAGCTCCTATTTCAGATAGCGTACTGGGCTAGGCGGCAACTTAAAGCGCGTGGAATGGTGAGTAAAATGCACTATTAAACTTCTAGGGTAGGGCAATCAGAGACCCGATTAGATCATTTTATATTATGGTTAATATAAGAATTCAGCGAAGTTCTATCACATTTGTTTAATTTACGTCGCTCCTATTTCAGATAGCGTATTGGGCTAAGCGGCATCTCAAAGCGCATGAAATGGCGAGTAAAATGCACTATTAAACTACTAGGGTAGGGCAATCAGAGACCCGATTAGATCATTTTATATTTTGGTTAATATAAGAATTCAGCGAAATTCTATCACATTTGTTCAATTTACGTCGCTCCTATTTCAGATAGCTTATGGGGCTAAGCGGCATCTCAAAGCGCATGAAATGGCGAGTAAAATGCACTATTAAACATCTAGGGTAGGGCAATCAGAGACCCGATTAGATCATTTTATATTTTGGTTAATATAAGAATTCAGCGAAATTCTATCATATTTGTTCAATTTACGTCGCTCCTATTTCAGATAGCGTATTGGGCTAAGCGGCATCTCAAAGCGCATGAAATGGCGAGTAAAATGCACTCTTAAACTTCTAGGATAAGGCAAACAGAGACCCGATTAGAACATTTTATATTACGGTTAACATAAGAATGCAGCGTATTTCTGTGACATTTGTTCAACTTACGTAGCTCCTATTTCAGATAGCGTACTGGGCTAGGCGGCAACTCAAAGCGCATGAAATGGCGAGTAAAATGCACTATTAAACTTCTAGGGTAGGGCAATCAGAGACCCGATTAGATCATTTTATATTTTGATTAATATAAGAATTCAGCGAAATTCTATCACATTTGTTCAATTTACGTCGCTCCTATTTCAGATAGCGTATTGGGCTACGCGGCATCTCAAAGCGCATGAAATGGCGAGTAAAATGCATTATTAAACTTCTAGGGGAGGGCAATCAGAGACCCGATTAGATCATTTTATATTTTGGTTAATATAAGAATCCAGCGAAATTCTATCACATTTGTTCAATTTACGTCGCTCCTATTTCAGATAGCGTATTGGGCTAAGCGGCATCTCAAAGCGCACGAAAGGGCGAGTAAAATGCACTATTAAACTTCTAGGGTAGGGCAATCAGAGACCCGATTAGATCATTTTACATGAAGGTTAAGATAAGAATTCAGCGAAATTCTATCACATTTGTTCAATTTACGTCGCTCCTATTTCAGATAGCGTATTGGGCTAAGCGGCATCTCAAAGCGCATGGAATGACGAGTAAAATGCACTAATAAACTTCTAGGATAAGGCAAACGGAGATCCGATTAGACCATTTTATATTACGGTTAATATAAGAATTCAGCGTTATTCTATCACATTTGTTCAACTTACGTCGCTCCTATTTCAGATAGCGTACTCGGATAGGCGGCAGCTTAAAGCGCGTGGAAAGGCGAGTAAAATGCACTATTAAACTGCGAGGGTAATGCAAACAGAGACCCGATTAGATCATTTTATATTACGGTTAATATAAGATTTCAGGGAAATTCTATCACATTTGTTCAATTTACGTCGCTCCTATTTCAGATAGCTATTGGGCTAAGCGGCATCTCAAAGCGCATGACATGACGAGAGAAATGCACTATTAAACTTCTTGGGTAGGGCGAACAGAGACCCGATTACATCATTTTATATTAAGGTTAATATAAGTATTCAGGGAACTTCTATCACATTTGTTCAATTTACGTCGTTCCTATTTCAGATAGCATACTGGGCTAGGCGGCATCTTAAAGCGCGTGGAATGGCGAGTAAAATGCACTATTAAACTTCGAGGGTAATGCAAACAGAGACCCGATTAGATCATTTTATATTACGGTTAATATAAGAATTCAGCGAAATTCTATCACATTTGTTCAATTTACGTCGCTCCTATTTCTGATAGCGAATTGGGCTAAGCGGCATCTCAAAGCGCACGAAAGGGCGAGTAAAATGCACTATTAAACTTCTAGGGTAGGGCAATCAGAGACCCGATTAGATCATTTTACATGAAGGTTAAGATAAGAATTCAGCGAAATTCTATCACATTTGTTCAATTTACGTCGCTCCTATTTCAGATAGCGTATTGGGCTAAGCGGCATCTCAAAGCGCACGAAAGGGCGAGTAAAATGCACTATTAAACTTCTAGGGTAGGGCAAACAGAGACCCCATTAGATCATTTTATATTTTGGTTAATATAAGAATTCAGCGAAATTCTGTCACATTTTTTCAATTTACGTCGCTCCTATTTCAGATAGTGTACTGGGCTAGGCGGCATCTTAAAGCGCGTGGAAGGGCGAGTAAAATGCACTACTAAACTTCTATGATAGGGCAATCAGAGTCCCGTTTAGATCATTTTATATTTTCTTTAATATAAGATTTCAGGGAAATTCTATCACATTTGTTCAATTTACGTCGCTCCTATTTCAGATTGCGTACTGGGCTACGCGGTATCTTAAAGCGCGTGGAATGGCGAGTAAAATGCACTATTAAACTTCTAGCATAAGGCAAACGGAGACCCGATTAGACCATTTTATATTACGGTTAATATAAGAATTCAGCGTTATTCTATCACATTTGTTCAACTTACGTCGCTCCTATTTCAGAAAGCGTACTCGGATAGGCGGTATCTTAAAGCGCGTGGAATGGCGAGTAAAATGCACTATTAAACCTCTCGGGTAATGCAAACAGAGACCCGATTAGATCATTTTATATTACGGTTAATATAAGAATTCAGCGTAATTCTGTGACATTTGTTCAACTTACGTAGCTCCTATTTCAGATAGCGTACTGGGCTAGGCGGCAACTTAAAGCGCGTGGAATGGTGAGTAAAATGCACTATTAAACTTCTAGGGTAGGGCAATCAGAGACCCGATTAGTTCATTTTATATTTTGGTTAATATAAGAATCCAGCGAAATTCTATCACATTTGTTCAGTTTACGTCGCTCCTATTTCAGTTAGCGTATTGGGCTAAGCGGCATCTCAAAGCGCACGAAAGGGCGAGTAAAATGCACTATTAAACTTCTAGGGTGGGGCAAGCAGAGACCCGATCAGATCATTTTATATTACGGTTAATATAAGAATTCACCGAAGTTCTATCACATTTGTTCAATTTACGTCGCTCCTATTTCAGATAGCTTATTGGGCTAAGCGGCAACTCAGAGCGCATGAAATGACGAGTGAAATGCACTGTTAAACTTCTAGGGTAGGGCGAACAAAGACCCGATTAGATCATTTTACATTAAGGTTAAAATAAGAATTCAGCGAAATTCTATCACTTTTGTTCGATTTACGTCGCTCCTATTTCAGATAGCGTATTGGGCTAAGCTGAATCTCAAAGCGCAATAAATGGCTCGTAAAATGCACTATTAAACTTCTAGGGTAGGGCAAACAGAGACCGGAATAGATCATTTTATATTTTGGTTAATATAAGAATTCAGCGAAATTCTATCACATTTGTTCAACTTACGTCGCTCCTATTTCAGATAGCGTATTGGGCTAAGAGGCATCTCAAAGCGCATGAAATGGCGAGTAAAATGCCCAATTAAACTTCTAGGATAAGGCAAACAGAGACCCGATTAGATCATTTTATATTACGGTTAATACAAGAAATCAGCGTAATTCTGTCACATTCGTTCAACTTACGTAGCTCCTATTTCAGATAGCGTACTGGGCTAGGCGGCATCTTAAAGCGCGTGGAATGGCGAGTAAAATGCACTATTAAACTTCTATGATAGGGCAATCAGAGACCCGATTAGATCATTTTATATTTTGGTTAATATAAGAATTCAGCGAAATTCTGTCACATTTGTTCAATTTACGTCGCTCCAATTTCAGATAGCTTATTGGGCTAAGCGGCATCGCAAAGCGCATGAATTGACGAGTGAAATGCACTATTAAACTTCTTGGGTAGGGCGAACAAAGACCCGATTAGATCATTTTACATTAAGGTTAATATAAGAATTCAGCGAAATTCTATCACATTTGTTCAATTTACATCGCTCCTATTTCAGATAGCGACTTGTGCTAAGCAGCATCTCAAAGCGCAAGAAATGGCGAGTAAAATGCACTATTACACTTCTAGGGTAGGGCAAACAGAGACCCCATTAGATCATTTTATATTATGGTTAATTTAAGAATGGAGCGAAATTCTATCACATTTGTTCAATTTACGTCGCTCCTATTTCAGATAGCGTATTGGGCTAAGCGGCATCTCAAAGCGCATGAAATGGCGAGTAAAATGCACTATTAAACTTCTAGGGTAGGGCAATCAGAGACCCGATTAGATCATTCTATATTTTGGTTAATAAAAGAATTCATCGAAATTCTATCACATTTGTTCAATTTACATCGCTCCTATTTCAGATAGCGTACTGGGCTAAGCGGCATCTCAAAGCGCAAGAAATGGCGAGTAAAATGCACTATTAAACTTCCAGGATAAGACAAACAGAGACCCGATTAGATCATTTTATATTACGGTTAATATAAGAATTCAGCGTAATTCTGTGACATTTGTTCAACTTACGTAGCTCCTATTTCAGATAGCGTGCTGGGCTAGGCGGCAACTTAAAGCGCGTGGAATGGCGAGTAAAATGCACTATTAAGCTTCTATGATAGGGCAATCAGAGACCCGCTTAGATCATTTTATATTTTGGTTAATATAAGAATTCAGCGAAATTCTGTCACATTCGTTCAATTTACGTCGCTCCTATTTCAGATAGCGTATTGGGCTAAGCGGCATCTCAAAGCGCATGATATGGCGAGTAAAATGCACTATTAAACTTCTAGGGTAGGGCGAACAAAGACCCGATTAGATCATTTTACATTAAGGTTAATATAAGAATTCAGCGAAATTCTATCACGTTTGTTCAATTTACGTCGCTACTATTTCAGATAGCGTATTGGGCTAAGCGGCATCTCAAAGCGCATGAAATGGCGACTAAAATGCACTGTTAAACTTCTAGGTTAGGGCAAACAGAGACCCGATAAGATCATTTTATATTATGGTTAATTTAAGAATTCAGCGAAACTCTATCACATTTGTTCAATTTATGTCGCTCCTATTTCAGATAGCGTATTGGGCTAAATGGCATCGCAATGCGCATGAAATGGCGAGTAAAATGCACTATTAAACTTCTAGGATAAGGCAAACGGAGACCCGATTAGATCATTTTATATTACGGTTAATATAAGAATTCAGCGTAATTCTATCACATTTGTTCAACTTACGTCGCTCCTATTTCAGATAGCATACTGCGCTAGGCGGCATCTTAAAGCGCGTGGAATGGCGAGTAAAATGCACAATTAAACTTCTATGATAGGGCTATCAGAGACCCGATTAGATCATTTTATATTTTGGTTAATATAAGAATTCAGCGAAATTCTGTCACATTCGTTCAAGTTACGTCGCTCCTATTTCAGATAGCGTATTGGGCTAAGCGGCATCTCAAAGCGCATGAAATGGCGAGTAAAATGCACTATTAAACTTCTAGGGTTGGGCGAACAAAGACCCGATTAGATCTTTTTACATTAAGGTTAATATAAGAATTCAGGCAAATTCTATCACATTTGTTCAATTTACGTCGCTCCTATTTCAGATAGCGTATTGGGCTAAGCGCCATCTCAAAGCGCATGAAATGGCGAGTAAAATGCACTGTTAAACTTCTAGGGTAGGGCAAACAGAGACCCGATTAGATCATTTTATATTATGGTTAATTTAAGAATTCAGCCAAATTCTATCACATTTGTTCAATTTACGTCGCTCCTATTTCAGATAGCGTACTGCGCTAGGCGGAATCTTAAAGCGCGTGGATTGGCGAGTAAAATGCACTATTAAACTTCTAGGGTAAGGCAATCAGAGACCCAATTAGATGATTTTATATTATGGTTAATTTAAGAATTCAGCAAAATTCTATTACATTTGTTCAATTTACGTCGTTCCTATTTCGGATAGCGTGCTGGGCTAGGCGGCAACTTAAAGCGCGTGGAATGGCGAGTAAAATGCACTCTTAAACTTCTAGGATAAGGCAAACAGAGACCCGATTAGATCATTTTATATTACGGTTAATATAAGAATTCAGCGTAATTCTGTGACATTTGTTCAACTTACGTAGCTCCTATTTCAGATAGCGTACTGGGCTAGGCGGCAACTTAAAGCGCGTGGAATGGTGAGTAAAATGCACTATTAAACTTCTAGGGTAGGGCAATCAGAGACCCGATTAGATCATTTTATATTATGGTTAATATAAGAATTCAGCGAAGTTCTATCACATTTGTTTAATTTACGTCGCTCCTATTTCAGATAGCGTATTGGGCTAAGCGGCATCTCAAAGCGCATGAAATGGCGAGTAAAATGCACTATTAAACTACTAGGGTAGGGCAATCAGAGACCCGATTAGATCATTTTATATTTTGGTTAATATAAGAATTCAGCGAAATTCTATCACATTTGTTCAATTTACGTCGCTCCTATTTCAGATAGCTTATGGGGCTAAGCGGCATCTCAAAGCGCATGAAATGGCGAGTAAAATGCACTATTAAACTTCTAGGGTAGGGCAATCAGAGACCCGATTAGATCATTTTATATTTTGGTTAATATAAGAATTCAGCGAAATTCTATCATATTTGTTCAATTTACGTCGCTCCTATTTCAGATAGCGTATTGGGCTAAGCGGCATCTCAAAGCGCATGAAATGGCGAGTAAAATGCACTCTTAAACTTCTAGGATAAGGCAAACAGAGACCCGATTAGAACATTTTATATTACGGTTAACATAAGAATGCAGCGTATTTCTGTGACATTTGTTCAACTTACGTAGCTCCTATTTCAGATAGCGTACTGGGCTAGGCGGCAACTCAAAGCGCATGAAATGGCGAGTAAAATGCACTATTAAACTTCTAGGGTAGGGCAATCAGAGACCCGATTAGATCATTTTATATTTTGATTAATATAAGAATTCAGCGAAATTCTATCACATTTGTTCAATTTACGTCGCTCCTATTTCAGATAGCGTATTGGGCTAAGCGGCATCTCAAAGCGCATGAAATGGCGAGTAAAATGCATTATTAAACTTCTAGGGGAGGGCAATCAGAGACCCGATTAGATCATTTTATATTTTGGTTAATATAAGAATCCAGCGAAATTCTATCACATTTGTTCAATTTACGTCGCTCCTATTTCAGATAGCGTATTGGGCTAAGCGGCATCTCAAAGCGCACGAAAGGGCGAGTAAAATGCACTATTAAACTTCTAGGGTAGGGCAATCAGAGACCCGATTAGATCATTTTACATGAAGGTTAAGATAAGAATTCAGCGAAATTCTATCACATTTGTTCAATTTACGTCGCTCCTATTTCAGATAGCGTATTGGGCTAAGCGGCATCTCAAAGCGCACGAAAGGGCGAGTAAAATGCACTATTAAACTTCTAGGGTAGGGCAAACAGAGACCCCATTAGATCATTTTATATTTTGGTTAATATAAGAATTCAGCGAAATTCTATCACATTTTTTCAATTTACGTCGCTCCTATTTCAGATAGTGTACTGGGCTAGGCGGCATCTTAAAGCGCGTGGAAGGGCGAGTAAAATGCACTACTAAACTTCTATGATAGGGCAATCAGAGTCCCGTTTAGATCATTTTATATTTTCTTTAATATAAGATTTCAGGGAAATTCTATCACATTTGTTCAATTTACGTCGCTCCTA